>SJYA01001692.1:911384-928278 GCA_006410615.1 Neotragus moschatus | reverse complement strand
GAGAGGGGAGGAGGGAGAGGGAGAGAGGGGAGGAGGGAGAGGGAGAGAGGGGAGGGGAGGGAGGAAGGGAGAGGGGAGAAGGAAGACAGGGAGAGAGAGACAATGAAAGTAGGCTCTCTAGATAAGAAGTAAATATGCCATTTGCATCGTTGTTCTGAATGTCCTCTTAGTCGAGAATTCCATGAAGTTGCTGTTTGTAATCTCTGCCCATGAAGTGAGCTGATTGAATGATTCTCTGAGAAGACCAATACCTTCCTTGACAAGGTGGCAGCCAGCTGGATCTGCCCTCTGGAGGCCAGAGCCATCCATTCAATGGGGAGGGCATATCTGGACACCAATGGATGGAAGAATAATGGCTGGAGTAATCTGTCCCACCATCCCAGCTCTTGCTTTCCCTTTCCAGGCTATATATCAGTTTGGGGGGGAGTTTTTTCCCCCCTTTTTAAAAATTATTTCTCTCTCNCTTGACAAGGTGGCAGCCAGCTGGATCTGCCCTCTGGAGGCCAGAGCCATCCATTCAATGGGGAGGGCATATCTGGACACCAATGGATGGAAGAATAATGGCTGGAGTAATCTGTCCCACCATCCCAGCTCTTGCTTTCCCTTTCCAGGCTATATATCAGTTTGGGGGGGAGTTTTTTCCCCCCTTTTTAAAAATTATTTCTCTCTCTTTTTTTAATTTTTATTTTTACTTTATTTTACTTTACAATACTGTATTGATTTTGCCATACATTGACATGAATCCACCACGGGTGTACATGAATTCCCAATCCTGAACCTCCTCCCACCTCCCACCCCATATCATCTCTCTGGATCATCCCCATGCACCAGCCCCAAGCATCCTGTATCCTGAATCGAACACAGACTGACGATTCATTTCTTACATGATAGTATACATGTTTCAGTGCCCTTCTCCCAAATCATCCCACCCTCTCCCTCTCCCTCAGAGTCAGCTTTTTAACATTTTTCTAACTTTAGGATTTTGACACTACCACAGATATATTCAAAGTTTACGTATTTTCATTGTATTTCCTACATAATTTATGACAAAATAGCATGCCCATGAGTTGTAGTGCCTGAGTTCCAAGTTGCTTTCTTCCATCATATACTTAAATGAAAGAGATGGTGATTTTGTTTCTTTCATTAGCTTTTATAAATGGATATAAATTTCCAAAGGGAAGACACCTGAATCACCATCACCTGCATGGCTTAATTAAAAAGTTTCTTCTCTTCTCCCACCCGCCCTTGTTGGGAGGATTCCCATTCGATTTTTTTTTTCCCCATTCGATTTTTAAGGCTCCCAGTTGACTTTGATGATCAGTACAGTGTTGGAAATACCAAATTAGAGTGTCCTAACCGTAGAACTCCTATTTAAATGTGTTCACAATAATTACTTTAAGTATAATTAGTGCTTTCATAAACATTAAATAGAGAATGGAACTGGATATATGTTATTCTGAAGTGTACATGTGCTAAGGCAACATGGGGTGTGTGAGACATGAACGGCCCTCTCTAAAGGTGAAAAGAAGAAGTCCAGATCCGGAGAGTTGAGTGTATGTAGATCCTTGTTTCTTAGAGTGGACTTCAGGCCAGCAACTCTGGCACCAGCTGGGGGCTTGCTGGAAGCATGGACATATCCAGTTCCATGAATCAGTTCAGTTCAGTTGCTCAGTCGTGTCCCACTCTTTGTGACCCCATGGACTGCAGCATGCCAGGCCTCACTGTCCATCACCAACTCCCAGAGTTTACTCAAACTCATGTCCATTGAGTCGGGGATGTATTCCAACCATCTCATCCTCTGTCGTCCCCTTCTCATCCTGCCTTCAATCTTTACTATCATCAGGGTCTTTTCAAATGAGTCAGCTGTTCACATCAAGTGACCAAAATATTGGAGTTTCAGTTTCAACATCAGTCCTTCCAATGAACACTCAGGACTGATTTCCTTTAGGATGGACTGGTTGTATTTCCCTGCAGTCCAAGGGACTCTCAAGAGTCTTCTACAACACTACAGTTCAAAAGCATCAATTCTTCAGTGCTCAGTTTTCTTTATGGTCCAACTCTCACATCCATACATGGCCACTGGAAAAACCATAGCCTTGACTAGATGGACCTTTGCTGGTAAAGTAATGTCTTTGCTTTTTAACATGCTGTCTAGGTTGGTCATAACTTCTCTTCCCAGGAGCAAGCACCTTTTAATTTCATGGCTGCAGTCACCATCTGCAGTGATTTTGGAGCCCCCCAAAAATAAAGTCTGACACTTTTCCCACTGTTTCTCCATCTATTTGCCATGAAATGATGGGACTGGATGCCATGATCTTCGTTTTCTGAATGTTGAGCTTTAAGCCAACTTTTTCACTCTCCTCTTTCATGTTCATCAAGAGGTTCTTTAGTTCTTCACTTTCTACCATAAGGGTGGTGTCATCTGCATATCTGAGGTTAGATATATCTCCCGGCAATCTTGATTCCAGCTTGTGCTTCATCCAGCCCAGCATTTCTCATTATGTTCTTTGCATATAAGTTAAATAAGCAAGGTGACAATATACAGCCTTGATGTATTCCTTTTGCTTTTTGGAACCAGTCTGTTGTTCCATGTCCAGTTCTAACTGTTGCTTCCTGACAGATTTCTCAAGAGGCAGGTCAGATGGTCTGGTATTCTCATCTCTCTCAGAATTTTCCAGTTTATTGTGATCCATACAGCCAAAGGCTTTGGCATAGTCAATAAAGCAGAAATAGATGTTTTTCTGGAACTCTCTTGCTTTTTTGATGATCCAGAGGATGTTGGCAATTTGCAACTACCACACAATTCCACTCATCTCACACACTAGCAAAGTAATGCTCAAAATTCTCCAAGCCAGGCTTCAACAATACGTGAACTGTGAAATTCCAGATGTTCAAGCTGGTTTTAGAAAAGGCAAAGGAACCAGAGAGCAAATAGTTCCATGAATAAGAATCTATACAGTAAAAAATTACTGGTGATTCCCACCGGCAGGAAATTTTAAGAACCCCTAGGTTTTCCACTTTGGCTGCCTAATAAAAGTGACTGAAACAACCTTTAACATGGCAATTCTGAGTTCCCAGAGATATGATATCAGATTCCAGAGGTAGAGCCTGGGCCTTTGTGGTTTTTTATTATTTTTATTGGAGTATGGGGCTTCCCAGGTGGTGCTAGTGGTAAAGAATCCACCTGCCAATGAAGGAGACATAAGAGACTCGGGTTCGATCCCTAGGTCCAGAAGATTCCCTGGAGGAGGACACGGCAACTCACTCCAGTATTCCTGCCTAGAGAATCCCATGAACAGAGGATCCTGATGGGCTACAGTAGGGTTACAAAGAGTCAGACACGACTGAAGTGATTGCATGCATGCACGCATCCAGAAATATGATATCAGATTTCATGGGTGGAGCCTGGATGCTGGTGGGGGGGTGGGTTTCTTTTTCTATTATTTTGTTGGAGTATGTTGATTTACAATATTGTGTTAGTTTCAAGTGTACAGCAAAATGGATCTATTGCATGTATACATATATCCACCCTTTTCAGGCTCTTTTCCCATATAGATTACTATAGAATATTGAGTATAGTTCCCTGTCCTATACAGTAAGTTCTCAATAGTTATCTATTTTATATATAGTAGTGTATGTATGTGGAGAAGGTGATGGCACCCCACCCCAGCACTCTTGCCTGGAAAATCCCATGGATGGAGGAGCCTGGTGGGCTGCAGTCCATGGGGTCGCGAAGAGTCAGACATGACTGAGCAACTTCACTTTGACTTTTCACTTTCATGCATTGGAGAAGGCAATGGCAACCCACTCCAGTGTTTTTGCCTGGAGAATCCCAGGGACGGGGGAGCCTGGTGGGCTGCCGTCTATGGGGTCGCACAGAGTCGGACACGACTGAAGCGACTTAGCAGCAGCAGCAGCAGTGTATGTATGTAAATCCCAATCTCCCATTTATTCTCTCCAACTCCGTTATACTCTGATAACTATAAGTGTGTTTTCTACATCTGTGACTCTATTTTCATTTTGTAAATAAGTTCCTTTGTACCCTTTCTTTGAGTTTACATATAAGCAGTATCATATGATATTTATCTTTCTGTGTCTAACTTACTTCACTCTGTGAAAATCTTTAGATCCATCCACGTGGCTGTAAATGACATTATTTTGTTATTTTGTATGGAGAAGGCAATGGCACCCCACTCCAATACTCTTGCCTGGAAAATCCCATGGATGGAGGAGCCTCATGGACTGCAGTCCATGGGGTCGCTAAGAGTCGGACACAGCTGAGCAACTTCACTTTCACTTTTCACTTTGATGCTTTGGAGAAGGAGATGGCAACCCACTCCAGTATTCTTGCCTGGAGAATCCCAGGGACGGAGGAGCCTGATGGGCTGCCGTCTATGGGGTCGCACAGAGTCGGACACAACTGAAGCGACTTAGCAGCAGCAGCATGGCTGACTAGTATTCCATTTTATTTATGTACCACATCTTCTTTATACATCCCTCTCTAAATGGACATTTGGGCTGTATTCCATGTACTGGCCACTGTAAATAATGCTGCAATAAACTGAGCATTGATGTTTTGAAAGTGAAAATGTTTGCCACTCAGTCCTGTCTGACTTTTTGTAGCCCCATGGACTGTACCCACCAGGCTCCTCTGTCCACAGAATTCTCCAGGCAAGATTACTGGAATGGGTTGCCATTTCTTTCTCCAGGGGACCTTCCCAACCCAGGGATCGAACCTGAGTCTCCTGGATCGCAAGCAGATTCTTTACTGTCTGAACCAAAAACCACTGCCCAATTGTTGCAATACTATTTCTATGAAAGAGAGAAGGCTTTTTACCCCAATCAGTATTGGCAAAGCAATGAGTACCTCCTTCCATGAATATGAGAGTAGCGCTCACCTTGCTGCCATGTTATAGCCCCACACAGGAAGACAAGCATCATGTGAGCCCCATGCTCTGGCTGGGGACAGACTGTGACATCCTGGATATTCACAGGCCTGTCCATCTTGCCCTCTGGTGCCCATGAGAGCAGACTGAGGCTTTGCAAGTGGTGAAACTATGACAAAGTGCCTCTGATGAGTCTGAGCACTCCTTCTGTGGTCAGTGCCTCTCACTGTATTAACTAAGTCAGAGTCCTTTTCACTTCACCAGGTAGTGAAAACTGTTTTCAGTTTTGTTTTTTCAACAGATGGAAGAATCAAACTAAAATATATCATCAGGTCTGTAATCTTAGGCCAATAATGATTTTTTTTTAAGGGACAAGGAAAAAAGGAAGTAAACATTTGCATTTACAACTAATTTTTTTCCCAGATTGTATCATGAGTATGATTTCCAAATAAAAATCAGCTATAATAGAATTTCACTGCTTCTTGTCTTACTGAATTCAAGGTCAGGGTATGTGATCAGTCCTATAAATGCTCAATGAATCAACTCAAATTCCTCAGTTTGAGATGAGATTCAGAGGGCACAATTCAGGGGTCATGGGGCAATGGACATCACAGAATCACTGTAAGTTGTTGATCTTTGTAGTTTTCTCTTAATAAAAGATTGCTAATTCAGAGGAGAGGCCTTCCTTTTGTTTTTAAAGATCTACTGGTCTATCTTTCTCCTCACATTAGATAATAAAGAAGCCAAGAGATTCTCAAAACTGTCATCCATTTTAAAATCTCATAACCTTATCATTGGAAAAGGAAATGTTAACCCAATCTAGTATTCTTGCCTGGAGAATTCCATGAACAGAGGAACCTGGCAGGATATAGCCCATGGGGTCGAACACAACACACACACACACAACTTTATCATACTTAATGTTCATCCAATGAGCTGTAATTTATAGGTTATATTTACATATATCACCATATTTAATAACCTTACCATCCTCTGGGTCTTTATTTCAGTTCCATTTACAGATAACAGCACTGAAATAATTTTAATATTTCATGTGCACATATTGACTTGCAGGTCAATATATTAGCACATATTTCCTTGAATTAGTGCTTTAAATCAATGAAGATTTAAAGTTACCCTCAAACTTCAGAGTTGACTCAGGAGCACCCAGTAAGCAGGTAGTAAGACAAAGCATATCTAAAGCATAAGGTGCCTTTAGTACCCAAGGAAGCTCACCTAATAAGGAAGAAAGCACTTTTCAATTAAAAATTTTAGACAGAAAAGCAGCATGTATAGCGACACAGCGAATAATTCAGATCATGAAATTTTTAGGATGTGAAATATTAGAAAAAGGGAAGCAGCAGCCTGAAACTGGAAAGGGGGCTCCAACCTCCACCTGGAGGTCATCGTCTCTCCCGGGCCTTTGCCACACTCACCAGGAACACGAGTGAAGTCGTTCAGTCGTGTCCAACTCTGTGACTCCGTGGACTGTAGCCTACCAGGTTCCTCCGTCCATGGGATTTTCCAAGCGAGAATACTGAAGTGGGGTGCCATTTCCGTCTCCAAAATAGAACAGGAGGGATTAGCTTAAACATCACAGTTTCCTCTCCCACTCTGATGTCTACTGTCTGGGGTGAGGGGGCGTCGTGTTAGGAGTGAGGGCTGAGCTGACCACGGCAGATGAAAAGGAGCTGATGCTAAGGCAAGCCAGGAGGAGAGGGGGCTTGGGAAGCCTGTGTGGTGCAGAATGCCACACGCGTTCCAGCTCTGACCCCCTCCATGGCGCACTTCTCTGCGCTCTGAAAGCCCCTCCAGCTGATGGAGCCTCAAGTCAGATAAGTGCTAATTCCAAGAGTTCCAAAGTAAAAATAAATAAATAAATAACAATAAATGAATAAATAAAATAAAATAAAAAGTTAAAAAAAAAAAAAAAAAGAACCAAGAACTTCCGTCCTGCATTGGCTCCCTCACCACCACCCACCGGATGGCGGAACTTAGCACATCATGTCCAGTTTTCTGTGAGCACACTTGAGTGCAGCAATGAGCCACACACCTGAGAAATGGTTTTTATTTTCCTGTTATTGTTGTCATCGTTGGACTCATCTTTGCAATCCTCTTTGGACCTAAGCCACAGCCTCGTGCCTCACAGGTGCTTCACCTATGCTTCTGAACCTGACTTTCTTGCTAAACAGAATAAGAGAGAAGCCAAGAGCACTTTTCTTTTTTGCATACTCAGGACTGAGAACAGATTGAGAGTCGCTCAGTCGTGTCCAACTCTTTGTGACCCTGTGGATTATACAGTCCGTGGGATTCTCCAGGCCAGAATACTGGAGTGGGTAGCCTTTCCCTTCTCCAGGCGACCTTCCCAACCCAGGGATTGAACCCAGGTCTCCCGCATTGCAGTGGATTCTCTACCAGCTGCGTCACAAGGGAAGCGCTTGTGGCTTCTCTTCTCTGTGGAAACAGAGGAGACTAGTAATAGAAAAGGAGAGTCTTGGGCCATTTCTTTAGACACTTCATGGATTTGATCGTAACACAGCAGGTTGTGCAGTTAGCCACAAGCTCCACCCACCCCTGCTACCCTTCCACCATACTCCTTTGGGGTTAAGGCCCTGTCTGGAAAGTCACTTGAGTTTGTAACCCCAGATCTAGAAAGCAATCAGAGCTAAGAAAATATTAGATATGCCATCAGCCTACTAACAGTTTAGACTGACAAATGATTTCATTATTGTGGAGTTTTTAAAACATTTAAGCAAAGACAATGTAATTCTAAAACAAGTATCGTAGAATCTCTGAGTCTCTGAAAATAGCATTGTCAGGGGCTTCCCTGGTGGTCCAGTGGTTAAGACTCCATACTCCCACTGCAGAGGATGCAGGTTCAACCCCTGGTCTGGGAACTAAGATCCCACATGCCCTGCGGCACAACCAAAAAACAAAAAAGTACACTGGAACTCATGTAATTGCCAAGATACAAAGTTTGGTTATCAGACAACAGAGAAGAAGAAATGGACTTCTGAAGAACATCTGTGAAAATACACCGTTGGTTTTTCCACGCATGCTCTTTGATTTTTAGGTCTTCTTCTTCTTTGGGAGTAAGACAGATTTAAAAAAAAAAAGCTTTGGAGGAGTTAGGATAACTTTTCTCTAGTTGAGCATAATACCCATACCCTATCAGACTGTCCTTATAAAATGCACCACTTACACAAGGACCCTAGGAAAGTTCTTGGATGTCTTTGAGTCTCGGTTTCTTCATTTGTCAAGCTGAGACACAATGCCAGCTGATAGGGTTATTTCAAGACCTCGAGAACTTTGCTTGTGGAATGTGTACTGTTTCAGGCCCCACACCAAGTGTTATACGCGCACTGACTCATTTAACTTCATGCTAACCTGAGGGAGAATGTGCTACCACCACCCCACTTACACACGTGGGAGACTCAGGTGTGGGGACCGCAGGAAGTTGCCCAGGTTGTACCTAGTGGGTTAGAGAGCCAGGGATCAAAGCGGAGCAGCCTTAGCCTGAGACCTTAATCCCCCGCCCCCTCTTCAATGAACCTGTGACGTGTGTGACATGTTCAGCCACGGCTGGACTTTCTCTCAGCCCTGTTTTTGACCTCTTTGTCTCCTGTTTCATCAGTAGTTCAATGGGAGATTCTTGCAGCTCCAAAAGAATGTGAAAATGTCATAGGTAATTTTCTCCACAAATGCAAGACTGCCAAGTACAATGCAGTAACGATTCTTAATAGAATATCAAATATTGGACCCAGATCCAGTGACTTCTGCTCCTATATTCCTATTCTGATAAAAAAAAAAATCAGAATTTTATTAATTATCCCATCAGTGGAACTAAACTGATGTTTTAGCTACATCGCTCAAGATTATTTTTTCAATAGACTGCCTCATATATTCAGTCAAATACAGAAGTACTCTTATAATGTAATTTTACAGATAACAGAAAATACCTTTACATATGCCCAAACTTATTTTTAAAATTAAAGCATTTTCTTTAAAAAAAAAAAAAATCAACATGTGTTATAAATGTTCTCTCTGTAAGTTAGAAACTCATGGCTAATATTCAAACTTCTTGATAGACTAAGGTAAATATGTACAGTGAACTATGCAAAACACAGCACTGCTTCAAAGCCAGCGAAGATGTTTACAATTAGTTTCCCCTTAAATGGACATGCATCTGTGTAGCTTTGTGCCATTCACTTATGAGATTTTATATCTTCTCGGTTAACATCACATTATGTACTCTAATATGCGTGTATTATGTATTCTCATTTCATTAGCTCATCTGCTTCTAAAAACTCCTACTAGTATCCCTGTCTTCTTATGATGGTTAAACTAAGAAAGCTAATGAACAGCTTAGTCAGAATCTAGTCTTAATGTAAGAGCCTAATGGATTCTTTCGCAGATAAGTTTCATAAGCATGAGTACATGGATTCAGACAGCTCATATCCTCCCCAGGTAATTTGCCTTGATTCAAGGATTGTCCCAGTTCTAGACAGTTAAGACAGCCAGGTGAGTGACTGCTAGATAAAAGAGGATTTGTCTTATTTGTCTTTGACTATTAATGTACTCCACAGTGGGTAATCATTCTGCAGAGCTCCATTGACTTGTCTGTACAAGCTAAATGCTCCACCGTAATTATCCTTCAAAACAAGCGTCTACATCTGATGACTGGTCCAGACGAGTGACATCGGGGTGTAATTCTCATTCCACTGATGCATCTGTCAGTGACAATCATCTTTCTGAGAATGATGGATGATATGCATGGTGGACTCCAAAAGGACTCCTGAGCTTTCGGTGGTCCTGACCCTTTAACCAAAAGCTCTTAATAACAGGAAATTCATTGCTCAGAAGGAGCGCTGCCTCAGTGCTGGACTCGAGCTAAAAATGGCTGGGCTGTAACAAGTGACTTTCATGGGTTAAGACGAGAATTGACCGGAGTCTGCGCATCTGTGGACATAACTAGGATGACAAGAAGACAAACACTGAACTGAGGAGCTTGTTGTCACGTCAGTGAGGGATTCGATTAAAAACATCTCATCAAATTAAAAGGATTACGGAGGACCCGGTGAGTTCCTGAAAGCATGCTAGACACATTAATCACAGGAATGGCACGGCCAAGGCCAGGGCCCTGCAGGAAGGTGCTGCTGGAATGCAGCCATGCTGCTCTGTAGGCACGAACCCCTGGGATATTCTCAAAATCAGGCTGCATTTTCCCTGCCAAACCATCAAGAGGTAAACTTCAGGCTGTTGAAGCTTAACCGAGAAATATTTGTCCTTTTAACATTTTTAGAGCGTAGGTGATAATTTGTGAGATTATTGTTAGAAAATCTGATAATTTGTTGTTGTTGTTGGCTCTCAAAGCAACGGCTATTCCATGCTGCCTGGTTACCTCCTTGTCCTCCAGGAGAGGAGAGGGTAACAGTTTTGTTTTTTTTTTTTTTTCTGGTGATGACAGTTTATTGTTCAGGCTGTTTTTCAACTCCTGGAATAGTCAGCCCATTTTTCTCCTTAGCTCTTCAAAGAAGTTAGGCCAGAATCTTAAAAGAAGTCAAAGATAGAATAGATTCTCAATTAGTGATTTTGTTTCAGGCAGGGAAGTCCTTGGAAAGACTGTGTCCAAAATCATATATGTTTCATAACATGTTGCCTAAAACAAGGATGTGACAATCCTACAAGTTGTGTTGTTAAGGATGTGTGTAAATATTGCCATTGGCCAAGATTTGGGGAAAAATGAATTCAGTACTAGGTTGAAGAGCTTACATACTTGGATACTTTATGAAAGAAAGAAAGAAAGTCGCTCAGTCATGTCCGACTCTTTGCGAACCCACAGACTGTAGCCTCCCATGCTCTTCAGTCCATGGGATTTTCCAGGCAAGAATACTGGAGTGGGTTGCCGTTTCCTTCTCCAGGGGATCTTCCTGACCCAGGGATTGAACCCAAGTCTCCTGCATTGCAGGCAGACGCTAAAGATGGTTCTGCATGCATGTGTGTCCAACTCTCTGCAACCCCATGGACAGTCATGGAATTTTCCAGGTAAGAACACTAGAGCAGATGGCCATTTCCTATTCCAGGGGATCTTCTTAACCCAGGAACTGAACCTGCATATCCTGCATTGGCAAGCAGAAAGATGGCTCTATCGCCAAGAAAAACCTGAATCAGGAACATTGGCCAATGTGTGTTTCCCTGTGAAATTAGACTATTTGGCTAAGTGTGTTGATGTGCTGATGATCTAGGGATTTTTGATTATGACATTTGATATAGGATTTATTTGCTCATTTTCCATTCATTCAGCATGCATTGAGGATCTTATGGATACAAATCTTGAGTTAGACACTGAAGAATTATGGACAAGTAAAGCATTTCTCCACTCAAAAAAACCACAATCTGAATGGTAAAAGTTACAAAGAGTGTTTCTTCTACATTGTACCCAGGCAAGAAAAGACATGAGTAATGAAACCATAGGACAAGAAGCCACTGACTCCACCTTGTGAGGGTCCAGAGGACGTTTCACATGCTGAGTTGTCAAGTAAGATCTGATGGGCATCCGGTTCAGGGGATTGTGTGCTTATTGGAGAAATAGACCAAAGCAACAGGGTCTCCAGCTAGATTCTCGAGAGTCCCTAGCACAGCAAGGAAATCCAACCAGTCAATCCTAAAGGAAATCAACTCTGAATATGCATTGGAAGGATTAATGTTGAAGCTGAAACTCCAATCCTTTGGCCACCTGATGTGAAGAACTGACTCATTAGAAAAGACCCTGATGCTGGGAAAGATTGAGGGTGGGAGGACAAGGGGACAAGAGGGGATGAGATGGTTGGATGGCATCACAGACTTGATGGAATGTGAGTTTGAGCAAGCGCGGGGAGTGGGTGATGGACAGGGAGGCCTGGCGTGCTGCAGTCCATGGGGTCGCAAAGAGTCGGACACAACTGAGTGACCAAACTGAACTGAAATGAACGAAACTTTACAGAAAGAGCCTGTGGCACCGCTGCTGCCGTAGACTATAATGTCATTCCTTCTTGGAAACTTTCCCTTAAATTCCTTATTTATTCTTGATTGGTATGACCGAGAGGGAAGCACAATCAAATACGGGTAGCTGCCAAGAGATTGCCAAGGGACCTCAAAGGAGGTGGCCGTGTTTTGTTTGAGCTGATCAGTAGTTTTTACTATATTTGGCCCAGCTGACAAATGGCAAGCCAGGATAAACTACTGTCTAAACACCAGAAGAATCCTTTGAAGGCTCTTTAGTTCCAGAGCGTCGGGCATCCGAGGGGCTGCATCAGAACATCTATAGCCCTCATCCTCAGGGTTTTGGGGGAGGGAAGGAGAGGGAGAAAGCTCAGAGCTGGACAATTTGGTGCGTTTAAAAGGTGAAGTGTCCCACAATTTGCATTAGCATAGTTAAACGACAAGTCAGGCTACATCATGGGCTGTGTATGTATGCGTCAAAGAACACCAGTCTTCTCACTACGTAGAAACGTAAGCCAGTTCAGAGATGAATGGATTTTCCCAACATTATCCGTCTAGTCAGAAACAGGGCTGAGCCTAGAATTCAGATCCACTGACATCCAAAACAAAGACAACTTCCAGTCATTTAGGCTCATCCAAAGCTAACATTTGGGGTTTTGCATTACTTAAGTCAGGAGGCAGCAAGCTTTCTCTATAAAAGGCCAGAGAGTATATATTTTAGGCTTTGCAGCCAGACTGTCTTCACCACGGCTACCCAATTATGCCATGGTAGCGAGAAACCGGCCACATGTGAACGTAACCACAGGCATGTGGCTGTGTTCCAACGGAATTTTATTTATTTACAGAGAGTCAGTGGGTCAGATTTGGCCACAGACCATTGTTTGCTAGGTCCACATAGCAAAGAGACCTGAATAAATAGGCTTAGATGGTTAAAATTCACTTAGCATCTCAGGAGATACTGAGAGGACACAGGTGGTGTCAGGAACCCGGAAGAATTTATCCTTCTTGCCCGCAGGTCTTAACGTAAGTCCTCCAGCTCGTTTCCCAGATAGCTGTGCCAGCTCCATGAGTTTGAATTCCAGCCAGTGAAAAGAGAAAAGAGGAAGTGGAGGACCATCCGTTTCCCTTAAAAGCCGACTCGTGAGTCGCTCACGTGATCTGGACTCACATTTCAGAGGTCACTGTAGAGCCACACGGCCACCTGTAGCTGCAGGAAAAGTCAGGAAGGCAGTGAATATTGTGGACAGCCCTATGATCTTCTAGATTCTACCAAAGGAAGATAGATGGAAAGAACATTGTAGATAAGCAGCAACTATTCCTGCAGCAGGTATTAAATGTGACCCAGCAAAGGTGCTTTTTTTCAGTCACACAGAAACCAGCCTGTTATTTTCACCTTCAGAATAGTTGCTTCAATAATATTCTACCTTCTTTGAAAGGACACATTGCTTTAGAGTAGAATGTTACAGGCTCTGAAGCAAAATATATGTTTTTTTTTTTCCCCACTGCTCACTAGCTTTGTGATCTCACTCTCACAGTCCCCATCTGTAAAATAGATCTTAAGGAGATTAAAAGAGAAGACTTATGTGAAGGTCAAGATCCACAGCAGGACATCAACAGATCAAAAATATTAGTTCCTCTCCTTCATTGTAAAACAGGGAATTAAAAATTCATGGTAGTATACGGAGGAATTTTTCAACACAGGCAAGCTGAATAGAATTTAATTCTCACCTTATTCTTTTTTTCCCCTCTCAGCTTTATTAATGTATAATTGACAAACAACATTGTATACATTTAAAGTATGCAACATGACGCTTTGATATATGTCTATGTGAAATCATTGCCACAATCAAGTTAATTAACACACTCATCACGTCTCATAGTTTCCTTCTTTGCAGGGTAAGAAGACTTGATGTCTGCTCTATCAGCAAATTCCAAATATATAAACTATTATTGCTAACTGTGGTCACCATGCTGTACATTAGATCCTCAGAACTTACCAGTCTTATAAAAATATTTGTTCCCTTTCACCAGATGGTTGCTTCTTGTTAGAAAAGCTATGACAAACCTGGGTAGTGTATTTAAAAGCAGAAACATCACTTTGCCAACAAAGGTCAAAGCTATGGAATTTCCACTTTTCATGTACAACAAGTTCAACTATTTTTTTAAGTCCACATATAAATGATACTCATAGAGTATTTGTCTTTCTCTGGTTTATTTCATTTTGTATAGCATCCTTTATATTCATGTGTTCTCTCAAATGGCAGGATCTCCTTTCTTTTTTCATGGCCAAATAATATTCCATTGTATTTGAATGGGCACAGAATAGGTGGCATATATTTTATAGCTCAACATTCAGAAAACTAAGATCATGGCATCTGGTCCCATCACTTCATGGGAAACAGATGGGGAAACAGTGGAAACAGTGTCAGACTTTATTTGGGGGGGCTCCAAAATCACTGCAGATGGTGACTGCAGCCATGAAATTAAAAGACGCTTACTCCTTGGAAGAAAAGTTATGACCAACCTAGATAGCATATTCAAAAGCAGAGACATTATTACTTTGCCAACAAAGGTCCGTCTAGTCAAGGCTATGATTTTTCCAGTGGTCATGTACGGATGTGAGAGTTGGACTGTGAAGAAGGCTGAGTGCCAAAGAATTGATGCTTTTAAACTATGGTGTTGGAGAAGACTCTTGAGAGTCCCTTGGACTGCAAGGAGATCCAACAAGTCCATTCTGAAGGAGATCAGCCCTGGAATTTCTTTGGAAAGACAGATGCTAAAGCTGAAACTCCAATACTTTGGCCACCTCATAGGAAGAGCTGANGACGGTGAAGAAGGCTGAGTGCCGAAGAATTGATGCTTTCAAACTATGGTGTTGGAGAAGACTCTTGAGAGTCCCTTGGACTGCAAGGAGATCCAACAAGTCCATTCTGAAGGAGATCAGCCCTGGAATTTCTTTGGAAAGACAGATGCTAAAGCTGAAACTCCAATACTTTGGCCACCTCATAGGAAGAGCTGACTCATTGGAAAAGACTCTGATGCTGGGAGGGATTGGGGGCAGGAGGAGAAGGGGACGACAGAGGATGAGATGGCTGGATGGCATCACCAACTCCATGGACGTGAGTCTGAGTGAACTCCGGGAGTTGATGATGGACAGGGAGGCCTGGCTTGCTGCAATTCATGGGGTTGCAAAGGGTCGAACACGACTGAGAGACTGAACTGAACTGACTTTATAGGAACTATATTCGCACTGCTGTGTGAAGCTCTGGATGTAGATATTCCAACAATTCCTTCAGGTCAAACACCAAAAGCTAATTAAGAGAGCCCTGTGAGTATGAGAGTCAATACTTGCCAACACAGAGAGGGCATTAACCCAATAGGCATCCAATTTGCTTGGTTGAATGGCCACATTTTGAAAGTATTAGACTCTGGGATTCCAGTGGTCAACAGGTCTTCTGCTGGTCCTTGATCATCAACCCTACTGTCTGGAAATGCTTCAGAATGCAAGGAATTTTTGTGACATTTCCTTCCGTAAATAATTGCTTCCAGGCACCCAGCTCCACAAGAGTTTGTTCAAAGATAATGGGTTTCACGTGCACACAAATTGGCAGCAGGCCCCTCCCCCCACACTTGCCACCATGTCATTCTAGACCCTGGACCAGGCACCGTGATGAAGCCAGCTGGCAGCACTCAGAGATGCCAGCAGGGTAAGACACACCCAGAAAAGCTCACTTCTCTCATAAATTGTGATTGAGGCAGGTTCATGTCTGGCTTCAGTTCATCCACACAGAGAGGGCATTAACCCAATAGGAAGGAGTATGGCATCCACTTTGCTTGATTGAATGGCCACATTTTGAAAGTATTAGACTCTGGGATTCCAGTGGTCAACAGGTCTTTTACTAAAGGTGCTGCAATTCATGGGGTTGCAAAGGGTCGAACACGACTGAGAGACTGAACTGAACTCATTTTATAGGAACTATATTTGCACTGCTGTGTGAAGCTCTGGAGGTAGATAGTCCAACAATTCCTTGAGGTCAAACACCGAAAGCTAATGACCAGGTGCCTGGTCCAGGGTCTAGAATGACACGGTGTCAAGTGTGGGGGGAGGGCCCTGCTGCCAATTTGTGTGCACGTGATCTCTAGTCTTTCCCATTCTGTTCTTCTCTATTTCTTTGCACTGATCACTGAAGAAGACTTTCTTATCTCTTCTTGCTATCCTTTGGAACTCTGCATTCAGATGCTTATATCTTTCCTTTTCTCCTTTGCTTTTCACTTCTCTTCTTTTCACAGTATTTGTAAGGCCTCCCCAGACAGCCATTTTGCTTTTTTGCATTTCTTTTCCATGAGGATGATCTTGATCCCTGTCTCCTGTACAATGTCACGAAACTCATTCCATACTTCATCAGGCACTCTTTCTATCAGATCTAGGCCCTTAAATCTATTTCTCACTTCCACTGTATAATTTCAGTTGAGCTATTTCAAATCCTGAAAGGTGATGCTGTGAAAGTACTGCACTAAATATGCCAGCAAATTTGGAAAACTCAGCAGTGGCCACAGGACTGGAAAATGTCAGTTTTCATTCCAATCCCAAAGAAAAGCAACGCCAAAGAATACTCAAACTATCGTACAACTGCACTCATCTCACATGCTAGTAAAGTAATGCTCAAAATTCTCCAAGCCAGGCTTCAGCAATATGTGAACTGTGAACTTCCTGATGTTCAAGCTGGTTTTAGAAAAGACAGAGGAACTAGAGATCAAATTGCCAACATCCGCTGGATCATGGGAAAAGCAAGAGAGTTCCAGAAAAACACCTATTTCTGCTTTATTGACTATGCCAAAGCCTTTGACTGTGTGGATCACAACAAACTGTGGAAAATTCTTCAAGAGATGGGAATACCAGACCACCTGACCTGTCTCTTGAGAAATCTGTATGCAGGTCAGGAAGCAACAGTTAGAACTGGACATGGAACAACAGACTGGTTCCAAATAGGAAAAGGAGTATGTCAAGGCTGTATATTGTCACCCTG
>SJYA01001692.1:850314-908613 GCA_006410615.1 Neotragus moschatus | reverse complement strand
CTTGAGAGTCCCTTGGACTGCAAGGAGATCCAACCAGTCCATTCTGGAGGAGATCAGCCCTGGGATTTCTTTGGAGGGAATGATGCTGAAGCTGAAATTCCAGTACTTTGGCCACCTCATCAGAAGAGTTGACTCATTGAAAAAGACTCTGATGCTGGGAGGGATTGGGGGCAGGAGGAGAAGGGGACGACAGAGGATGAGATGGCTGGATGGCATCACTGACTCGATGGATGTGAGTCTGAGTGAATTCTGGGAGCTGGTGATGACAGGGAGGCCTGAGTGCTGCGATTCATGGGGTCGCAAAGATTCGGACACGACTGAGCAACTGAACTGAACTGAACTGAAGGTACTAATTCAGTTACCACCCAACACCTAGCATCACTGCTTTGGTTCAGTAAGAAGCCGTCTACCAACTAATCCTTGGAGAAAGAAAACCCTCAAAATGACGATCTACTTCTGTCTTTGCTGATGTCTAAATTTCCTTGGCAATTGATTATTCCAGGCTACCAACTTCAAACAATGGAAAGACCAATGAACTAGGAGTAAGAAGCACCTGGTTCTGGAACCTGGATTGACCATATGATTAGGCATGAGGATATATAACATTGTTGGGCCTCAGATGTCTCATGTGTAAATTGGGAGCGTAATGCCTGCTTCCACAGGCAGATTATGTGAAGTCGCTCAGTCACGTACGATTCTTTGCAATCCCATGGATGGTAGCCTACCAGGCTCCTCCATCCATCCATGGGATTTTCCAGGCAAGAGTACTGGAGTGGGTTGCCAGTTCCTCCTCCAGTGGGATCTTCCCAACCCAGGGNCGTAATGCCTGCTTCCACAGGCAGATTATGTGAAGTCGCTCAGTCACGTACGATTCTTTGCAATCCCATGGATGGTAGCCTACCAGGCTCCTCCATCCATCCATGGGATTTTCCAGGCAAGAGTACTGGAGTGGGTTGCCAGTTCCTCCTCCAGTGGGATCTTCCCAACCCAGGGATCAAACCCGGGTCTCCCACATTGTAGGCAGACGCTGTCACTGTCTGAGCCACTAGGGAAGTCCTACTTATGGTATAGAAGTAATGGCCAAACTAGGACTACATGGCACTTCTTAAATACTGTGAAGACAGATGCTTCATTTTCAAAACCTCCCCTAAAACTTACGGTGATGTTCCTTGAGTTCATGCTGCAAGATGTTAATATAACTTTCAGAGGCAGATACATTTGTTACAGAACTATAGGAACATTATGTTGAAACCAGCTATTTTTTAAACCTCACTGTCTGTATTTAAGAAGTGACAACATAATTTATTTTAGTGGGAGGACTGCTCTTTCATTTGGGAAAATACTTTAATGGCCTTCGGTTATATAAAGATCTTAAGTAGCTGAGCCAAGGGTAGAAGGAAATGGAAGAAAAAGGAGAGAGAGGACCTTAAGCAATTATTTTACATATCACTGCTTCCTGGGAGGTAGGAGCAGGGAGACACATCACTGGGGAGATTCTATTTCTGTCTTAGTGATTTTCCTTTCTTCTTCTGGTAGATCTAAGAGAAAGTGTAGGAGGGGCCTGGAACCAGGGAAGAGCAAAGCCAGGAGTGGGAGCTCTGTTCTGAGCGAGGAATGCAAGCAATTGGCCGACGGCCAAGGGGGATGTCTGCCATGGGGACCCCTGAGGAAAGAACATGGTCGCCTAGGTTAGGCTTGTTTTCATTTTAAAGCCAGCTCCTAAAGACAGCTGTGTTAACCACTGTGGCTCCTCCGCATTGTGAAGCAGAATAAGACAGGTCTGTGTCCACACTTGACACGAGGTCGTGGGAAAGGTCAGCTTTCCTTCCCGCCAGGCATCCCTGAGGTCCCTGGAGAGGGTGGCAGGTCTGAGACACAGATGCAGGAGGGTGTCAGGGGTGAGTGAGCAGGGATGAAGCAAGACACTCCTGCACTGAATGGAAAGTGACCCTCGGGAGGTGAAACTAAGGGGTTCAAAACGCTGATAGGGGAATCCCCTCGTGGTCCAATGGTTAGGACTCTCAGCGCTTTCACTGCATTGGGCCTGGGGTTTGATCCCTGTTTGGGAAGCTAAGTAGCACGCCACTCCAGTACTCTTGCCTGGAAAATCCCATGGATGGAGGATCCTGGTGGGCTACAGTGCATGGGGTTGCAAAAAGTCAGAGGCGACTGAGCGACTTCACTTTCTGTACTTTCTTTCTTTGGGAAGCTAAAATCCTGGAAACCATGTGGTGTGGTCCAAAGCAAAATGAAACCTTGGCATTTTTCAGAAAATCAGGCCCAACGAAAGCAGGGATTTTGGCGGCCCTGGCCAAATTCGGCTGTCTGCCTGGACGTGGATGTGGACACATCCAGAGGTCCTGGAGAGTCAGCTGGCCTCGGTCATCTCCACACGTCCCCCAGACGTGGACATCTTACCACAGGGACAAGGCAAGGCTGTGTCCTCTGGGAAGCTGACTTTGAGCCCTTGCGGCCTTGGGTAAGTGGCTGACATTCTGAGTCTCAGTTTCCTCAGCTGTTAAGTTCCTGCAGGGCTGCTGTGAGGGGCAGAGAGAACTTCTGTGAAGTGCTTGGACGTATTCAGTAAATGATAACCATGGCTGGATACATGCCGAGACGTGCACGCCCCATGCCAGCAGTTCAGGGAGGTGAACATTGACAGTTTACTGAGAGACATGCTTATGCTTGAAATGCGGGCATCCAGAGGGCAATACCTGCTGCACCTAGATGGTGCCAAGGACCTTAGACACTCTGGCATTCAATAGTGAACAGCCAAGCTCTTTCCACAACCACCTAGCCACTTATTTCTGGGTTAATATGAGGTGATGGTTTCAACTTATAAATCCCATTAAGTTTGAATCCTGGTTACTTCAAGGTGATGCATAAAAAGCAAGGTTGTCATGGCAATGTAGAGCTGAGATGCTCAGAGATCACGCGCCCTGGCTCTTGGGCTCCAGAGTATTTTCCACGCTTCATTATTCATCCTGGAGTTCTCTTCTTCTCCCAACATCCAAAGACCCAATTGCTGGCATCTCTGTGGGGCAGAGACTGTCTTTTCAGATTGCTCCAATAGTGCTCTGAGGTGGTAATTAGAAATATAACAGATATATTTTTATATCGAGAAATTTCACATCAGAAAATTCTCTGTATCTGAGAGCTTTTAATAATAACTCTTTTTGATCTAATATTAATAGCTTGAGGTAAACAGAGGGGTATCTTCAAGCATATTTCCCTTGATAAATGTGTGATATCAACTCTGCACTCTTCTAAACAAAACCCTTTCATTATCTAGTTCGAGACGATGTGTTCAGCATTCAGCAAGTAAAACGTACCTCTCACACTTGAGAACTCGCCCGCTGAATTTACTTCGGATACGTATTTCAAATTCTTCTTTGTGACGTGATTACTTGCTCTATAGTAAGGCACACAAATGTCCCCAATTGTTTGATTTGTGACTTGATACAAATACAGAGGCCCTGTAATCGTGAGACCATTCAGAAGAGGTTAGAGGTTCTACATTACTTACCTTACGGGCCCAGAGTATGGAAGCAAACTAATGGTGTGCCCTTAGATGATACTCTGGCCTTTTCCAGAACCTTCTATGACAGTTTTTCTTCTTTCCCTTCATCTGTTGTTCTGAAACAGCACAAGTTTTTAGGTTCAGGCACACAACTCCTGGCTTTTATAAAATCTGCAGACTTCCAGGTCCAACTACTGACATGAGGGCAGAGACGCCATGATTACTGCCTCCTGACAGTGATCTTTCTGCTTTCAAGCACCACTTACCACTTTATGGAAGAAAATGCCTCTTCTTGAGGAATAGATTATTAACATCCAAGGACATAAGATGACCTTCAGCAGTATTACCATGGTGATACATATACTGCCTGGAAATTCATTTAAAATGAAAATCATTAGGTTCTATCATCCTCTTTATAATTACAAACCCCAGCTGAGAAAGAATTTCTAAACATGGAAAACCTTATTGCATAATTACAAACATAATTTAGAAAGTGAAAGGGTTAGTTGTTCAGTTGTGTCCAACTATAGTGAAGTGAAGTAGCTCAGTCATGTCTGACTCTTTGTGACCCCATGGACTGTAGCCCCCCAGGCTCCTCCGTCCATGGAATTTTCCAGGCCAGGATACTAGAGTGGGTAGCCATTCCCTTTGCCAGGGTATCTTCCTGACCCAGGGATCATACTTGGGTCTTCTATATACCAGGCAGAGTCTTTACCATCTGAGCCATTAGAGAAGTCCATAATTTAGAAAGTACTCTTTAAAAGAATAATTCATTTAATATTCAAAATAACAGAAAGTGTTGCTGTTGTTTTTATTCTATGAATGAAGAGAATGAGTTTCAGGAATGGTCTGAAGATTTCCAAATTCATGGGGGCCAATAAATGGCAGGCCCATAATCAGATGTTCTTTGGTTGTATTAATTTATTCACTAAACTCTATTGAAAAGCTGATACAGATGGGCCTCCTTGCAAGGTCAGGATTCCCTGGCCCACTCTTCAGGATGATTGGCAAATTGATACATCATCCAAGAGACTGCCAAGATATGGGATGTGCTCAGTCGTGTCTGACTCTTTGCAACCCTACGGACTGTAGCCCGCCAGGCTCCTCTATCCATGGGATTTCCCAGGTAAGGATACTGGAGTGGGCTGCCATTTCCTACTCCAGGAGATATTCCTGACCCAGGGATCAAACCCATGTCTCTTGCATCTTCTGTATTGACAGATGGATTCTTTACCACTGATATGCTACAGAAAAAGAGCTCTCATTTTCTCTGGGAGGCCAGGGAAAGCTTCCAGGAGGGTGTTCTATCTGATCTGCATTTGAAAGGATCATGTGGCCTTATTGAGTAGAAAGAACATAGAGAGAGCCCGGGAAGCCAGGTGCAGCCTCACTTACTTGTGAATAATAGCGGTTTGGGACTCTGGAAACATGAAGGAGTGAAAGGAGCTGTGACTATCTTTAAACTTAAAAGAGCTACCTTTTGCGGCTGGATTTTGTCCTCATATCTTGATATGTTGAAGTCCTAACCTCCAATGTGACTTTGCTGCTAAGTCGCTTCAGTCGTGTCCGACTCTGTGTGACCCCATAGACGGCAGCCCACCAGGCTCCGACGTCCCTAGGATTCTCCAGGCAAGAGTACTGGAGTGGGGTGCCATTGCCTTCTCCAAATGTGACTTTATTCAGTCTTTAAAAAGGTAATTAATTAAAATGAAGTCATTAGGGTGGGTTCATCTCTTATCTGACTGATGTTCTGATAAGAAGAGATCAGGACAAACAGACACACAGCAGGAAGACTGGGAGGTCTCAGCAAGAAGGTGCTGTCTGCAAGCCCAGGAGATAGGCCTCATGAAAACACTCTCATCAACATCTTGTTTTTATTTCAAAAATTTTAAATTAATTTTATTGAAGTATAGTTGCTTTCCAATGTTGTGTGAGTTTCTACTGAACAGCAAAGTGAATCAGTCATAGCTCAGTTGGTAAAGAATCCGCTTGCAATGCTGGAGACTGAGTTTGATCCCTTGGTCGGAAAGATGCCCTGGAGAAGGGAAAGGCTACCCACTCCAGTATTCTGGCCTGGAGAATTCCATGGACTCTATAGTCTGTGGGGTCCCAGAGAGTCAGACACGACTGAGCCGTTTTCACTTTCAGTCACATGTATATGTTTGTATATATATGACACCCCCTCCTTTTTGGATTTCCTTCCCATCCAAGTCACCACAGTGCATTAAGCAGGGTTCCCTGTGCTTTACAGTAGTGTTCTCATTACTCATCTATTTTTCTTTTGGACTTCTGGTTTCCAGAACTGCGAAGAAATAACATTTTTTATTGCTTAAGCCATCAAGGCTTTTTTGTTATGACAGTCATACCAAAGCAATACAGTTGCTTCCATCTTTTCAAATTCTTTATTTAGACATGCCTGTGCCTCCAAAGAATTGATGGTTTTGAATTGTGGTGCTGGGGAAGACTGTTGAGAGTCCCTTGGACTATAAGGAGATCAAACCAGTCCATCCTAAAGGAAATCAGTCCTGAATATTCATTGGAAGGACTGATGCTGAAGCTGAAGCCCCAACACTTTGACCACCTGATGCCAAGAGCTGACTCATTGGAAAAGACTCTGATGCTGGAAAAGCCTGAAGGAAGGAAGAGAAGGGGGCGGCTGAGAATGAGATGGTTAGATAACATCACTGACTCCATACGCATGAATTTTGAGCAAACTCCAGGAGATAGTGAAGGACACAGGAGCGTGGTATGCTGCAGTCTATGGAGTCGCAAACAGTCAAACACAACTTAGCAGCTGAACAGCAGCAAATGCCTGTACCAGCTGCACAGGGGAACGACGCTCAGCTCTAAGGACGAGAGCCTGTGTTGTCGTCATCCCAAAGCAGTGACCAGCAGCAAGGCGACAGGCAGGCCAGATGTAGCCACACACCAGCTGCGGCTGGGTGAGCTCCTTGCAAGGAGACTTCGGCAGGTGCTGGGCAGAAATCATTCCCCATAAGCAGGTTCAGTGGAAAGAACTTATTCAGCAGAACAGCCTGAAGCGTGCCTCCCAGAGGGCCTTGCCAAAGACGGACGGGGCAGCCGGAGCAGAGCAAATCACCCTTAACAATCCAAGCTGATCTGTGGCCTTTTATATGGCTCCCCTCCAACGCCACATAATTCACGGCCCCACTGACTTTCATTACTGTGCTCAGGACCAGGCTTCCGGAAACTCCTTTGAGGGTAACCTTCACAAAGTCACCCTGCAGAGCGGAAGGAAGAGGCATTCTGGCTTGTGTGACAGCCACTAGGAGGAACAGGCTTCTAAAGGGGCCACATGGCCCCTTAAGGCTGCCCCAGGTTTTATTTTTAATGGTTACGGACTTCACTCTCTGAAATGCTGCTACAGGGCTGACCCAGCGGTAAGTCATCTCCTGCCAGAGAAACCACTTGAACCTGTGCCTCTCTTCTGAAGCCTTTCCAGGACATCTGCCTACGGTCTTGCTCCCTGACTGCTCCGTCCTCCATTCTCCAAGACCTGCTGGAGTGTGTGTTCCCTGTTCAGCATGTCACCCCTGCTCCTGAGTCCCAACATTCACAGCAGTCTTTTTAAAATTTGATGTCACGGCTGTAAGGATGTTTTTTGAGCATGCACATGGCTTTCCTGGTGGCTTAGTGATAAAGAACCCACCTGCTAATACAGGAGATGCAGGAGACATGGGCTCAGTTCCTGGGTCAGGAAGAGCCCTTGGAGAAGGAAATGGCAACCCACTCTAGTATTCTTGTCAGAAGAATCCCAAGGACCGTGGAGCCTGGTGGGCTACAGTCCATAGGGTGGCAAAAAGTCAGACTGACCACACACACACACACATACATATACAATATGTACATTTATGTCTATTTATAAATTAGACTTTTATTACTATATACATATAATATATAATATATACATTATATATATATAATAAAACTACCAAAAATAAGAAATGAAAGGGAAATAAATGTAGAGGCTGAACTCAAATCCTTTCACCCTGTATAAATAACACCATCAGCAACTCTGACCTCCTGAGACCACCCGCCTTTCTGAGTGCCCTGAAATGCTCTGCTCACGCCAGCCTCCTGTCAAGATCCACAAGACCACACTTCCTTCCCACCTCTTTTCCTTTGTAGACATTTTTCCCTCTGCCTCCATGGTCTATCTGTTCAAACGTCTCATCTTTCGAGATCAAGGTTAATTATAAACAGTGAAAATCACATACTCAGACAATAAGAAAACTTGCTACATTCTTCCAGAGCTTGAATAGATAACACTATACTGTTCTTTAAAATTAAAGACATGTTTCAATGGCAAGATAAATATACAAAGTAAGGGCTCAAGGATGGAAAAGTAAAACAATAAGAATTTTTATGAACACTGAAAATAGTTAAATATAAATCTATATATATAAATTTATATATAAATATAAATTCTGGATCTGATTATATAAGTCACTGTAATTGTCCAGAATACTTAGAAAATCTATTTCAAATTGTGATGCTGAGTAAGACTCTTGAGAGTCCCCTGGACAGCAAGGAGATCAAACCAGTCAATTCTAAAGGAAATTAACCCTGAGTATTCACTGGAAGGACTGATGCTAAAGCTGAAGCTGAAGCTCCAATGCTTTGGCCACCTGATGCAAAGAGCCAACTCAGTGGAAAAGACCCTGATGTATCTCTTTATGAAAACTCCTGCCCTAAGAAAGCCCCCTCATTTTTTTCTGTGCGTGTAGGATGCTAGTAATTAGATTGGTTTTCAGGAAAATACAACAACTGCTATTGGTCAAGATCATTATTAGGGTAAATGTTAATGCCAGTTTCATTAGCCATTCCCATCTTTACACCAAGATAAAAAAAAAATGTTTACTATTGTAGAATTTATGGCATATAATCAATTGATAACTACATAACCAAAAACATATAAAAACTGAAAGAGAAAGTCACTCAGTTGTGTCTGACTCTTTGCGACCCCATGGACTGTACACAGTTCATGGAATTCTCCAGGGCAGAATATTAGAGTGGGTAACCTTTCCCTTCTGCAGGGATCTTCCCAATCCAGGGATCAAACCCAGGTTTCCTGCATTGCAAGAGGATTCTCTACCAGCTGAGCCACAAGGGAAGCCCAAGAACACTGGAGTGGGTAGACTATTCCTTCTCCAGCAGATCTTCCTGACCTAGAAATCAAACTGGGGTCTCCTGCATTGCAGGCGGATTCCTTACCAACCGAGCTATCAGGGAAGCCCAAAGACATATAAGTTGACTTTTTTTTAAATGTTAAACATTTTGCACAACTGACTTCCAAAATCTTCAGAGCTAGAAAAAGTATAGAACAAAAATCAAAAGCAGATCATCTCCAGGAGGTCACAGATATGTTAACACCTTAGGACCCAAGGACCACAGATTCCCTAGGAGACTGAATCAAGATGAGAGGGAAATACCTATGGCCAAACTCTTTCCCACCCCAAACCTTTTGAAATGACAAAAATGTGGTACTTTAAAAGAACAGATTAGTGTTAGATAGTAAGAAAGAATGGTCTCTAAATTTAGATTGCCTGAAAGTTTGAAGAACTCGACACATTCAAAAAAAAAGGTGGGGGGCTGGATTTACGAGAAACTAGAGGCAGAAAGGGGCTTCCCTGGTGGCTCAGTGGTAAAAAATCCACTTGCAATGCAGGAACTGCAAGAGACAAATTTTCGACCCCTGGGTCAGGAAGATCCCCTGGAGAAGGGCATGGCAACCCACTCCAGGTTTCTTGCCCAGAGAATCCGAAGGACAGAGGAGCCAGGTGGGCTATAGTCCGTGGGGTTACAAAGAGTTGGACACGACTGGAAGACTAACACAATGGCATAAAACTACAGTGCGTAACACACAGCAGGGGACAGCTCGTTTGACTTATTGCAGACCCCATCGATAGAGATGCTTCCAGGGCTGCAGTGTGAGCTCCCGGTGTGGGTCGTGTGGGACCTGGTGTCTCCTCTCCATTTCAGAACCCCTCACCTGGCGCCTGCAGTGAGGCAGGGCCCCAAACACTTCTTCACGTATTGCTCAAAGCTGCCCTGAGGACTAGCCTCTCCCCACTGGAAACTAACTTTCCAGTTTTCCCCTTGGTCCATCCTAGGTCTACAGGGTCTCCTCCCGAGTCTGTACTTCCTAAGTATTCGCTAACCTTGTCCCTGGCCTGGCTGCTGGAACTTTGGATGTGAGATGTCTTGGAATCTAAAAGCTAGTGAGGAAGCCCAGTAGAGAGGTCATCCCCCATCTCACAGTGGGGACACCGTGGCACAGCCTCACGCAAGGCCACCAAACTCATGTGTGCCAAGGCCAGCAGTAGCCCACAGCTCCTCTGACTCTCTGCCCTACTCTCTTTGCCTCACCAATATTGTGCATTTCTCTCCATTTCCCTCTCATCCAGCATGCTTAGGGAAAACCCTTAACCAGTTCATTCACGTGACCAAAAGCCAGGAAGTCTGATGGAGTCTGTATCACTTTGTGGCTACTAAAACAAATAAAAGATGGAGTACACAGATGAGAAGCCAGCCAGCAAAGAGAAAATACATGTTTTGACTTCCCCCACACAGGACCATTTCCGCAGGGAGTGCAGGAGCTGGCTCCCGGACAGGATGCTGGCCCTTCCCATTGATGGATTCCTCCCGTAAGCAATAAATAATCTTTGCAAGACATCCCGATAATACTTGAAGCGTGTGGCATGTCGTTATGCATATAGTCACTGGTCTCCAAATGCTGGGATGGAAAGCAATGTGTAATTCCATTAATCAGAGATTTGCTGGTGCCTGTGGTTTGGTGTCATTTATTATCTGAGCAGGATTAGAACGGAGAAAAATGAATTTTTTCCCCATAATCAAAAAGCACTGAATTGAAGGCCAAGCTGTGCACAGAGCTAGACCAGGAACGGAATGAAAGACTGAGTGAAAGAATATCTACGATCTTTAGCTTAGAAATTGTTCGGGATAAGCATCACTAATCCAGGTGACTGAAGAGAGGATTCATCAAGAACAAACACGTTTTGAATGCCAAACGCAGTAGGTAGCAACTCTGGATTCACTATACACTAGGCCCACGTACAATAGATTGGGGAATGTCCTGTAAACGTTTAATGGAGATGCCAAGTTCAGCCTTGGAAACCAATGTACTCCCACGGCAGTGTCCATTGCTGGCCCAGCATATCTTAGCTATACAGGGTACCTCTACTTGTATTCCCCTGCTGGACTCTCATAACAGTCTTATCAACTTATTTGGCTGTTTCGGGTCTTATTGCAGGATCTTTTCAAGGTGGGGCACCCACTCTTTAGTTGTGGCATGCGGGCTCAGGAGTTGCAGTCTCTCTAGTAGTGGTGTGGACTCCAGAACTCTCAGGCTTCAGTAGTTGCATAAGGCTTGGGCTTGGTAGTGGCAGAACATAGGCTTAGTCGATCCCTGGCCTGTGGGATCTTAGTTCCTTGACCAGGGATTGAACCTGTGTCCCTTGCACTGCAAGGCAGATTCTTTACCACTGGGCCACCAGGGAGGTCTCCATAACAGTCTTAAGATACAGGCAGCTAGAGAATAAATGCCAACCTGCTATTTTCAAGACCTGATAATAAAGCGATAGAGAAAAAAAAAAAGAAGAAGAAAGTAAATAAGAAAAAAAGAAAGTGTTCTCTATCTCTATAGAGACAAGCTGCTGGAAGGCTAATCTGAACTTCCAAGGGTGTCACCAACCATTCATTAACTGTAAGGCTCTAGAGTCCAGGGCAGAACAGTAGAGCAGGAGAAAAAATGAATTCAAGTGAAACGCTCAGTGTGTGTAATGGACAAGGAATAGTTGTCTAACCAGCAAGTCACAAGTCACGAAAGTGCTCCCCATGGAGAATTACTATGCCCATGGGGAAGGTGTTGGGGATGGGTGATCCATGAATGCCCACCTGCCTCCTGTCGGCCCCGGCGGGTCTTGCTCCTACTTACAGATTCACCAGCTCACCCATATCTGCCCTCATGTTCTCCACTGTTTGTTCAGAGTCAAGGCTTTAGACTCTCCCTTTCCTTTCCCTCTGCTCAGACTTTGAACATCACCTACCTCAGCACCCCGCATAACTGTGACTGTGAGTCCTGCCCTGCACGGCATTTCCTAAGCACTTTCGGGGAATGCACTTGGGGAATGCACTTGGGGAACTGAATGGAGGAAGGGGGGTGGAGAACCTGTTTTCTTGAAAGAAACTTGGAAGAGAATATGCAAGGGCAAAAAGGAAAGAGAAGAAGATTCAAGCTACCACCCACCAGGTTTAAGCCAGGGCTCTGTCTGCAGAAGCTACCTGGCTGGCTCTCCCAATCTGTATCCTCAGAATGAACCATGCCTCTTTCACAGATAAGGAAAATGAGGTTTAAATTGATTAACTGACTGCCCGTAAGGACACACAGCCAGAAAGTCAGGAGCCAGGGTCTGAGGTCATGAGTATTCCTGACTTCAAGTCCAGTGGCATTTCTGGAAGGATTTGGAGCCGATTCAGCATTAAGACATGTCTCCATCCAGTGCGTGAACCCCAACAGGAAAGACCTCTGCACACCAGCAATGATGATTTCAGATCCATGCTGCTTCAACTACAGCAGCTAATTAGATCAAGACGGGAATCCCGACACAAGCCATAGTTCAAATCAGCTAATTAGATTAACATCAATATAAAATCTTCTTTAGAAAAAGGAGCCACTGGACATTTCTGCCGGATATATCTGCAGGTTGAGTCAATAAGATAAGGACAAAAAACACATGTTAAAGCATGCTTGGGTACCAGCATTCGTCCTCCGATCTCTAATGAAGTGAGCAGAAGTTCCCAGGGAAACAAAGACGAATCCAATAACCAGAGGGGGGAGGCTGGGGGTCGCCTACCAGGAACAGGGCTTCTAGAGGTAAAGGGCACAGGGCTTGGTGACGTAGCCTCCGACCCGTTTTCTCAAATCTAAATGGGATTTGAAAACCAAGACGATTCATAAGGTGATTCTTTCTTTGAGAGTTTGAAGCTCCGTGTTGGTTTTCACAGACAGTATCTTGATTTTCAGGATGGCTAAAAGGGATGCTATCATTATACCCTCATTTACAAAGTAAAGAGACTTGGGCTAAGGCTTTTGAATGAATCTGCCCAACATTGTGCACCTGAAATGGAAAGACTAAGCACAAATGGTTCTGCCTCCTGATGCTGTAGTTTTGCCAGTGGAGCGCAGGTCCCTGGGTCGATCGCATATTGACAAGCCCAACCAGAGACATCAATCCTATCTCCACTTTACAGCTTCTGTGTCCCCAGAGACCTTATCTGCAAGGACACAGTTTTAGACCAGTGTACTTTTTAACTTTGTGCGTCACAAGTTGCTCTGAAATGCCAATGAAAGTTGCAGATTTGACACCTGATGTGGGTGGGGGTTGCATGGGGGGGTCTCACTCACACAACACATAACATCAGAACATCACTGCTTCCCATGAACCTCTGGTGAGGGGTCCAGCCTGGAGCTTGGCCTTTGGCACGGCTGTTCTAAGGCTGTTCTCACACTTAACATCTCAGGGTCCTAGACAGTACTTTTCTCCTATGGGAGAAGTGCTTATATATTATTTAACTCTTCACAGACCCCTAGGAAAACTGATGGTTACATAAAAAGACATAAACAAAAAATGAAGCAGTAAAATGTGCAAAAAAGTACAATAGATGTTTCCACATACATTGATTGAAATTCAAAATTTTTTCAGTTTTTCCCCACTCAATCTCTAAGCCCCAGTCTAGCCCGCCACCACAGAAAAATAATACTGGGGTGGCCAAAAAGTTTTTTCATGTTTGTCATGTTTTTCTGGACTGTTTGGCCAGCCCAATAGAGCTCAGTTCAGTTCAGTCGCTCAGTCGTGTCCAATTCTTTGCGACCCCATGAATCGCAGCAGGCCAGGCCTCCATGTCCATCACCAACTCCTGGAATTCACTCAGACTCACATCTATTGAGTCAGTGATGCCATCCAGCCATCTCATCCTCTGTTGTCCCCTTCTCCTCCTGCCCCCAATCCCTCCTAGCATCAGAGTCTTTTCCAATGAGTCAACTCTTCGCATGAGGTGGCCAAAGTACTGGAGTTTCAGCTTCAGCATCATTCCTTCCAATGAAATCCCAGGGCCGATCTCCTTCAGAATGGACTGGTTGGATCTCCTTGCAGACCAAGGGACTCTCAAGAGTCTTCTCTAACACCACAGTTCAAAAGCATCGATTCTTCAGCATTCAGCTTTCTTCACAGTCCAACTCACATCCATAAATATCACTGGAAAAACCATAGTCTTGACTAGATGGATCTTTGTTAGCAAAGTAATGGATCTGCTTTTGAATATGCTATCTAGGTTGGTCATAACTTTTCTTCCAAGGAGTAAGGTTCTTTTAATTTCATGGCTGCAATCGCCATCTGCAGTGATTTTTGAGCCCCCAAAAATAAAGTCTGACACTGTTTCCACTGTTTCCCCATCTATTTCCCATGAAGTGATGGGACCGGATGCCATGATCTTNAGGCTTTCTTATCTCTTCTTGCTATTCTTTGGAACTCTGCATTCAGATGCGTATATCTTTCCTTTTCTCCCCAAAAAAGGATTGAACCTGAATGTCCTGAGTCCTAACCACTGGACCACCAAGGAATTCCCTCATGGTATGAGAATTTTAAACTTTATAATTTGGTGTAGTAAAAGTAAAGGACATCATAGGGAATTTCTCTAGGGTAAGGTGAAGCAGGGATGAGAAATATAAAAGAAAAAGAACAAAGCTAATTCCTAAAACAAACCAGAGAAATCCTTTAGCATTTAAAAAAGAAAAAAAAAATTACCCCCTCCACACATATATGTATAAAACACCAATTGAAGATAATTTTATATGTTGAATGAGAACTGTTAATGCCAAAACAGCCAGAACTATGCCAGAACTATGACTATCACATAAATTACCTTAGGCAATCCAATCTCGCCCATGGCATTCAACCACTGAATCACGTTATCAGTATGTCTGAAGTGAAGTCCAGTTGCCTAGAACAAATGAAAGACCATTAGGCACTGTTTGGCAATACTGAAGCAAATACTAAACAGAAACTCTCCTTGTAAAAGCTTCTCTGTGAGACTTCGCATGGTCCCCTTAAACTTAAGGTCTATCTCTGGCATACATTCACATTTAATCCCTAGAAGCCAAACCCACATCTCAGCTCTTCCCAATGGAGTATCATCTGGAGAATCTTCTGAGTACAGTGTGCTCAACAGAACATGGTCTTTGGAATTCAATTATTCTGGATTCTGTTCCTTACGTGGCCATCTATTGGTGACACTGGGCAAGTCACTTCACCCTTCTGAGTCTGAGTCTCCCCATCTTTCATGGAGAAGAAAATGGCAACCCACTCCAGTATTCTTGCCTGGGAAATCCCACGGATAGAGGAGCCTGGCGGGCTACAATCCATAGATTCATGAAGAGTTGGGCATGACTTAGTGACTGATACTGTTACCCGTCTTTAACATCTACTTTATGTCTGTCAGAAAGATTAACTGAGAAAATGTACATAAAACACTCAATGTGGTGTCTGGCAGGCAGAAGGTACTCCCCAAAAGAGGTTCTCTCATGCTACACATACAGACGTCCCCCTCTAAACCTCTGCACCTGTTGTTTTTAGGAAGGCTCACTCTCAAGACAGGTAGAGGAGCAGGCTAATTGCTTTTACTGCTGCTGCAGTCTCCAGGCCTCTCATGTCTATCTGTTCTGCACACATTTTGTAAGCTCTTGACAGAACAATTCAGGAGGTATCTTCAGAATAACTACTTAGTTAACACTCCACACAGAAATCTTTGCTTTTTAAAAAATTTTTAAATGAGGTTAACATAATTCTTTCTTTATTTTTTGATTGCACTGTGCAGCATGTGGGATCTTAGTTCCCCGGCCAAGGATTGGACCCACACCCCCTGCAGTGGAAGCATGGAATCTTAACTCCTGGATCAGCAGAGAAGTCCCAAGTCTTTGCTTTTTGATGAGGGAAAGTTTCTATTTGGGATGTTAATTTTGGCTTAAGATCTATAGTATTCTTGTTTTCCCTCGAAGTTAAACATAAAGCAAAAATCTTTCTTGACTCTGTCCTCATTGTTAATTCTCAGCTCTGACCCAGTTCTGACAGTTGACCCTTCATACATTTGCTCTTGGTTTTACAATCTTCCACTATCTTCTACACTCATCCTTTTCTAGATAAGAGCTCTTAGGAAAACTCTCCACAGAAACTCTGTAGGCAATGGAATTTGGTCCTAGTCAACATCCCAACTTACTTAAAGTAGTCCTCTTTTTGAGGGTCCCAGGCCGCAAGAATCAAACACTCATCTCAATTTCTTGAAATCAGATCACTTTCTTACTTATCTTAAACTTTAATATCCCGGGGTGATTTTCTCCCCTCCAAAGTTGCTAATGCTTTTAACTAGTCAATAAATCTCAGAGTTTGGTTAAAATTAAAGTAGTAATTCCCCTAGTTAGTTCCTCTGCCTTCTAAGAAATAAAAAATTCATTAAGGACCATGAAAATTTCTCTATACAAATTATTCATTAGAATTGCACCAGGAATACAGTCAGCTCAAGTTCTTTTACTACTATATTTTGACTTTGCACTGAACTTTCTCCACTCTGCCAGGCATTTTATTTTGTTGGAACAAAGACATTTCCACATATTTCTCAGTAACTCTTTCATGGGATAAATAATGCTAAACTTCTCTCTATTACTTATGGAAACTGAAGCACCAAGCAGGGAAGGACTCACCTTGTATCTGGTCTGCTCTCGGTCATAGATCTTCTTCAGGGACACCACTTTAGGGGAGAAGAAGTTTCCCAGTTTGGCGAGGTAGACCCCATTCCTAAGCCCCTCTTCCAGTTCCGTGGTGGGAGGCAGATCTTCCCCAAGGCATGCTTCCATCCACCTGCACAGAAAGACAGAGGACTTGAGAAAAGAGAGGGAAGGCCTGAACACTTTCCTCAGAGATCTCAAGCTTAATTTCCACTCTCCTTGGACAAGTTTATACCAAACATAGGCAAGACTCTTTAAAGATTCAATTTCAGGGGCTTCCCTGGTGGCTAAGTGGTTAAAGAATACACCTGCCAATGCAGGAGACATGGGTTTGATCCCTGATCTGGGAAGATTTCACATGCCTCTGAGCAACTGAGCCTGTGCCCCACAACTACTAAGCCTGTGCTCTAGAGCCCGGGAGCCACAATTACTGAAGACCGAGCACCCTAGAGCCCATGTTCTGCAACAAGAAAAGTCACTGCAATGAGAGAAACCCGTGCAGCAATTAGAGAGCAGCAACCCCTCACCCATCCCCCCACTTGCAGCAGCAAAGATCCAACACAGACAAAAATAAATAAAATTATTATTTTTTTTAACGATTAAGTTTCACACACATCCTTGTCCTGGCGCAGTCACACCTCAGAAGCAGGGAGCTGAGGAAAATTCCTGAGTATAAATGCCACCCGCTTCTCCGCCCTCCTTTCCTCTCCTGCAGCAAGACGCCAGCTGGACCAGGTCCTCACTGCCCACGAAGCTCAATCCAGACCCTCTCCCTCACTCCTTCAGTTGCTCCTGAAGAATTCCTAAGAAGAATCCTTTGTAACTGAAGCCACCATCTCTCAGCTGCTCAGAAACTTAAATTTGTAGACGAAGTTCCTTTCTGGTTTGAGAATTCAGCATTGACAGTGAATTTCTAGGTTCAGATTTTCAAGTCATTTGGGGGTTAACCAAAACAGTCAATCATCTCACCTAAAATACTTTCGGAAACTCCAATGGAACCAGTACAAATGAATTAAGTGTTTTTTTAAGAGGGGAGAGGAAGTTGGAAAGGAAAAGAAAACTATACTGTCCACCTCAGATTCCTCTTATAAGATTTCAGGGAAGCCCAAGATAAAACCCTAGCGGCTCAGATGGTAAAGAATCTGTCTGCAGTGCAGGAGACCGGGGTTCAATCCTAGGTCAGAAAGATCTCCTGGAGAAGGNTGGAAAGGAAAAGAAAACTATACTGTCCACCTCAGATTCCTCTTATAAGATTTCAGGGAAGCCCAAGATAAAACCCTAGCGGCTCAGATGGTAAAGAATCTGTCTGCAGTGCAGGAGACCGGGGTTCAATCCTAGGTCAGAAAGATCTCCTGGAGAAGGGAATGGCAACCCACTCTAGGATTCTTCTCTGGCAGATTCCACGGACAGAGGAGCCTGGTGGGCTACAGTCCACGGGCTCGTAGAGTCACTTGACAGAGCGACTAACACTTTCACTTTCAAGATAAAACAAAGCAAAATTTACTTGCACACATTTTCTACCAATAGAAATGTAGGTAACTAAAATAGCATTCAGGGCAATGGTTTTAAACTTTTTTTTTTGAGTCATAGAATCCTTGGAATATATAAGGAAAGCTACAGACCTCCCCTCAAAAGTGTACACGTACCTAAGTTTATAATTTCAGAGATTTCATTGACTCCATATTGAAAACCCTTAATTTAAAATTATGCTACTCAAACTTTACAAGGCTGTTGTTATCCCCATGTTCTTCACCACACCAGGGCAGCGGGTGAGGTGGGAAGAAGACCCTATATGGTGCCTGGTCTATTTCACTAGTGCTAAAAGTTTAAATTAAAAGATAATAAAATTTCTTGTATTCCATCTTTTCAAACTTAGATTACCACTCAGAATCTTTAAAAAAAAATAATAAGAGAAAGCAACAATGGCCCAGCTTTTCTCAAGTTCTACAAAATAGTTATTCAACCTCACTTTCAAGACTATTCTGTTTCTAACTCAGAAAGCACAACGTCTGACACTAAGTCGGTACTCAAATAAATATTAGTTGGATAGATGAATGGGCAAGAGAATCTTCTGGTTATTTCCTATATCCAGTGATATTGTGTTTTCTCCTCTGGCTTTTCTTTTACATAGTAGAACTGAAATGTCACTAGGGGAAAAAGAAGAAACAAATTAATTTTCCAAGAGAGTCGCCACAGAAACTAAATACCAATATATAACAACTATAAAATCCAAACTATGCTTCTCCAACAGCCTAAAGACCAGGAGGGCAACGTGGGGTAGAATGTAGGTCCATGGTACAAAAAAGAGCTGTAGTCATCGGAAGTAATCGTCCCTCCCCTGTTTTACTGCTGAAAAGGATACAGCAAACAGCTCCTGGCAACCCTGCTCTCAAGGGGGCAGTCTAACTTGTGTTCTCGTTAACAGGGACAAATCTGGAATAACTCGAAGGGAAACACAGTCCTTTACCACATAAGGGTGTAAAGAAAAAGTAACATTTTCCTCTCAAAATGGAGAAGACTGGATAAACAGCTCACTGGTTCTTTTGCCTTGCATCAGAGCCAGCGACCAGGGCTCTGCGGGCTCTCCTCTCCTCTGAGACCACTAGATTAAAATCACATTAAAAGGAGGGATCACAGCCACCACCCCCCCCAATTCTTCTCTGCCTCCTCTTGTCTGACTACTCTAAAACAGTCCCGATTGATGACAAGACTCACAAGCTTTCTGGTGGAGCTGAATGCCCTGCATACCACACAACTGTCAGGCCAAAAGAAAAGTCATCTGTGACCTGGTCAAAAAAAGAGAAAGCAGAGAGCAGGAGCTAGAAGAAGCAAGCAAAGCACACGACGGTCCCTAAACAAGCCCCTATCTGCATTCCAGTTCCCTGCATGGCTCATCTTCATTCTAAACTCTGCTCCACAGCAAAAGTATCATCTGGTTTGTTTATAAGCATAAAGTTAGTTAAATGAGCACCAAATTATTTTGGAAAATAAGAATATTAAGTGCTGTGCTATATTACTATCATTTTTAATCATAGCAGCAGTTTGAGTTCTACTATAATTCTGAGGAGATAACAACAAACCCACCTGTCCTCTCCAGCCCATCTGAGATTCCTCCTCTGCCACTAATTCAAAGAACCACAAAATGCGAGAGCAAGGAGCTGTCAGGACAAATCCCTTTCCCCAATATAACACACACCCATTACAGAAAACTACAAGAACTTTCTCATTATTTTATGAATATTTTCCATGTTATTATACAGTCTCTGAACACCCTGAGTCACATTAAAATTCTACTAAGTGCTTAATCAGTCACCTATGTTGTATATTTATAACATTTCTAAATGTTTTCAACTGTTAAATAATTCTCCAAGGAAAATCTTTGTACACAATATTCTTCTGTATTTATAATTAACTGCTGCAGAAAGATCTTAGAAGTCTAACTCCAAAACAAAAGACGTTATTGACCAAAAGCTCACCCAAAGGTTGTACCAATTTGCACAACCCTCTTGTTTTACAAATAAGAATTAAGGTCTACCCAAAGTTACCTGCTAGTTAGTGACAAAGGTGGGATAAGAGGACCCTGATTCCTAGTTTAGAATCCTTCTCACTAAACCACTATTGCTCTTACCACAACACCACAGAAGCCTAACAGGGCTGAGCTCCACAGAGCTGTCTAAACAGGACAGAGTTGTAACTATCCCCTGCAGGAAAAAGACTGGTATCTCTGCACGTTTTGTCCACTTAAAAAGGTTTTAAATATTTCAGCTTAACTGTAAGTCCATCAGTATTTCTCAGCTCAGATACAAAGCTTCCTTATAAAAGTTAAGCATCTAAATGTATAAGTTCACTTTAGAATAAATCTACGCATTGATACCTATCTTATGCCAGACACGAAAAAATCAACTCAAAATGGGTTAAAGACTTGAACACTGTAAGTCTGAAACTGCAGCACCCCTTTAAGAAAACATAGAGGGTAAGCTCCTTGGCATCGTCTTGGCGACAATTTTTTTGGAGGGTTTGACATCAAAAGCAAAAATAAACAAGGAGGATTATATAAAATTAAAAAGCTTCTGCACAGCAAAGGAAACCATCAACAAAATGAAAAGGCAACCTACAGAATGGAAGAAAGTATTTGCAAATCATACATCTGTTAAGGGGTTGATCTCCAAAATATTTGAAGAACTCAACAACTCAACAGCAAAAAACCCACAACAACAACAACAATCCAATTTTTAAATGGACAGAGGTACTGAATAGTTTTCCAAAGGCATGCAAACAGCACCATTAAATCATCAGTTCAGTTCAGTTGCTCAGTCGAGTCCAACTCTTTGCAATTGCGTGAATCGTAGCATGCCAGGCCTCCCTGTCCATCATCAACTCCTGGAGTCCACCCAAACTCATGTCCATCGAGTCGATGACGCCATCCAACCATCTCATCCTCTGTTGTCCCCTTCTTCTTCCGCCGNAACAGCACCATTAAATCATCAGTTCAGTTCAGTTGCTCAGTCGAGTCCAACTCTTTGCAATTGCGTGAATCGTAGCATGCCAGGCCTCCCTGTCCATCATCAACTCCTGGAGTCCACCCAAACTCATGTCCATCGAGTCGATGACGCCATCCAACCATCTCATCCTCTGTTGTCCCCTTCTTCTTCCGCCGTCAATCTTTCCCAGCATCAGGGTCTTTTCCAGTAAGTCAGCTCTTCACATCAGGTGGCCAAAGTATTGGAGTTTCAGCTTCAACATCAGTCCTTCCAATGAACACCCAGGACTGATATCCTTTAGGAGAGACTGGTTGGATCTCCTTGCAGTCCAAGGGACTCTCAAGAGTCTTCTCCAACACCACAGTTCAAAAGCATCAATTATTCGGCACTCAGCTTTCTTTATAGTTCAACTCTCCCATCCATACATGACCTCTGGAAAAACCATAGCCTTGACTAGACAGACCTTTGTTGGCAAAGTAATGTCTCTGGCTTTTGAATATGCTATCTAAGTTGGTCACAACTTTCCTTCCAAGGAGTAAGCGTCTTTTAATTTCATGGATGCAATCACCATCTGCAGTGATTTTGGAGCTCAGAAAAATAAAGTAAGCCACTGTTTCCACGGTTTCCCCATCTATCTGCCATGAAGTGATGGGACCAGATGTCAAGATCTTAGTTTTCTGAATGCTGAGCTTTAAGCCAACTTTTTCACTCTCCTCCTTCATTTTCATCAAGAGGCTCTTTAGTTCATCTTCACTTTCTGCCATAAGGGTGGTGTCATCTGAGGTTATTGAGGTTATTGATATTTCTCCTGGCAATCTTGATTCCAGCGTGTGCTTTCTCCAGCTCAGCGTTTCTCCCGATGTATTTGGCACATAAGTCACATAAGCAGGGTGACAATATACAGTCTTGANATAAGGGTGGTGTCATCTGCATATCTGAGGTTATTGATATTTCTCCCAGCAATCTTGATTCCAGCTTGTGTTTCTTCCAGTCCAGCGTTTCTCATGATGTACTCTGCATAGAAGTTAAATAAGCAGGGTGACAATATACAGCCTTGACGTACTCCTTTTCCTATTTGGAACCAGTCTGTTGTTCCATGTCCAGTTCTAACTGTTGCTTCCTGACCTGCATATAGGTTTCTCAAGAGGCAGGTCAGGTGGCCTGGTATTCCCATCTCTCTCAGAATTTTCCACAGTTTATTGTGATCCACACAGTCAAAGGCTTGGCATAGTCAATAAAGCAGAAATAGATGTTTTTCTGGAACTCTCTTGCTTTTTCCATGATCCAGCGGATGTTGGCAATTTGATCTCTGGTTCCTCTATCTTTTCTAAAACCAGCTTGAACATCAGAAAGTTCATGGTTCACGTGTTGTTGAAGCCTGTCTTGGAGAATTTTGAGCATTACTTTACTAGCATGTGAGATGAGTGCAATTGTGCAGTAGTTTGAGCATCCTTTGGCATTGCCTTTCTTTAGGATTGGAATGAAAACTGATCTTTTCCAGTCCTCTGGCCACTGCTGAGTTTTCCAAGTTTGTTGTCATATTGAGTGCAGCAGTTTCACCGCATCATCTTTCAGGATTTGAAATAGCTCCACTGGAATTCCATCACCTCCACTAGCGTTGTTCCTAGTGATGCTTTCTAAGGCCCACTTGACTTCATGTTCCAGGATGTCTGGCTCTAGGTGAGTGATCACACCATCATGATAGAGCTAATCACGATGCTAATCTGTAGCTAATCTATTAGCCAATAGAGCTAAGCCTTATGATAAAGCTTGTTAAAGGAGATGAGATTTCTTAAGTTGATTTTGCTTTCCATCTTCCTGAATAACTTACTTGAAGGAAATGGACCCCAATCTCAAAGGGGGAGCATAGCTGGAGAGTTCACATAAGCTTAGCTTGTGAAAGGTGTTATCTAAGAGCCAACATCTTCAGAAAGGTGATGGCATCCACCTGACTGAAGGATGTTGCAATGTAGGGAGAGATTACATCACTTCCTATTTCACCTCCCCATATACTTTCCACCTTCTGCTTGTCCTCTCGGGGCCAGCAAGGTCCCTGTCGAGAATCAAGACGTGAGTACTGTGGCTTCAAAGGATATCTGTTCATCCAGAGGGTAAAGCGAGCCAGAGCCTGGTTGGTCAGGCTGAATTTCAGATCCTGGAGAAATGAAGTGCTGACAGTTACAGTGGTCAGAGAAGGAGCTGCAGGACCAGCGTCCCGACTCAGAAGGAGACAGCAAGTGGGGTGAGAGCAGGACAAGGGTGAGAGGCTCCTTGGGTGCCCAGGGGGAGGTCTGAAGCCTCCCTCTGAAAGCTCAGGATGCCTGGTCAGGAGGATATTGGATGCTATCAAAAATAAAGAATCGAGGTTGTACAATGGGGGTGGGAGTGGGAAAGGTCAGTCAGATTTGGTTTTACCAGATCCTTCTGGCACCCCATGCTGGATCTCAGGTTATCTTCCCTGTGTCCTCATACAGAATCTCTTGCACATTTTTTCTGGAAGATCATACTTTCAATCAAGATAGGTGCAAGCCAGATGGTTTGCCCTCAAGCCCTCAGTAACTTGATGTCTTTGCATTTCCAGGTAACCTGAAAGGATCCATGAAGCCCTGAATAGAATTACAGTGCAAGTTCCACGTCAGCTTTTACAGGTGAAGTCTTAGGCAGAGACTGTACAGTGGTCAGCCTCTATAGCAGAACAGGATTCAGTTCAGTTCAGTCACTCAGTTGTGTTCGACTCTTTGCAACCCCATGGACTGCAGCAAACCAGGCCTCCCTGTCCATCACCAACTCCCGAACCTTACTCAAACTCACGTCCACTGAGTCAATGATGCCATCCAACCATCTTGTCCTCTGTCCTCCGTCCCCTTCTCCACCTGCCTTCAATCTTTCCCAGCACCAGGGTCTTTCAAATGAGTCAGTTCTTCGCATCACATGCCCAAAGTATTGGAGTTTCATCTTCAGCATCAGTCCTTCCAGTGAATATTCAGGACTCATTTCCTTTAGGATGGACTTGTTGGACCTCCTTGCAGTCCAAGGATTACTGAAATAAAATACAGGACTTATCTTTTAAGTTTGGATTTATCCTCTTTTCTAAAGCTAACTCTGAAATGCAAGTTTCCAGCCTCTTTACACTTTTGCTGCTAACCTCTGCCTTTAAATTCTAACATGTTCCCCAGAGGGTTAAACCTCAACAGGTCATGACCCACCACCAAGCAAGGAGGGAAGTCTTAAATGGTGAAGACTATAAGGCAAAAATCAACTTGATACTTAAGGAGGGAAGTCTTAAATGGTGAAGAATATAAGGCAAAAATCAACTTGATACTTAAAGATGAAAAATAATTATAGTGACTGTTTCCCAAGACACTTCAATACTTCAAACATGCTTCATCTGAATGAAGTCGCCATGTTCGTAGTTCAGAGGTAGCTGAGGGCAGGCAATTTCCTGCAGTTGAGATAACAGAAGTTGCTGAGGAACGAACGAGTAGCCCCAGAAAGGTTCTACACACCTGCCAGTACTGTTTCAAACAGTGCGTCCCCAGCATCCTGGGTGGGTCCAGATCTCCATGATAAGATCCTTTACATACACATTCCATTTCCTGTCTTAATGCTCAAATGAGAAGTTAAACCCCTTTAGAGACAGACGTCACTTGGACTGCCCTCCCCCTTATATCAGGCTTTCCATTCTGAGCTGGGGGCAGCCCTGGAATGACACTCCTGAGATGACACAGTCTGGGGTCACGTCTGTGACCCGGTAAGGATGACACAGGTGGGGCTGCGTCTCTCTTACCTCTTGGCTCTTCCCCTTCAGAGTGAGTGAGTAATTCCTTCCTGATCTTCCAGGACTCTAAGAGCCTTCTTGAGGTGCATTGTCACGGGGTGGGGAGGTGATCCCCGGAGAGCAGGACCTTCTGCAGGGCTAGCCCTGGACAAAGGGTCTCACACATGTGCCCCATCAACCCTCTAAGCAGCTCTAACTGCTTGTGTTCCATTAATTCAGAGACCGAGGCTTGAAAAAGCTAGATAACATCCCCAGGGGCGTAGAGCTCGGGAAGGTAGAATGGGGATGCGACCCAGTCATGTCTGATCCCACCAGCCCTCCCCTCACGCTTCCTGTCCCCTCGCTGACCCCGTAGCCACAGCACCTGCACTGTCATCAATCTTTACTTTGTCAGCTCGGAGCAGTTAACCACTTGATCCATGCCTCTGGCATTTGAAATTCACCTAATGGTTTGTGGTACTTTAATAAACACGAAATGCATACAATTAGGACTTTTTCCTTATTTATGGAGGCGAGATGTTTTCAACCTTTAAACCACAGAGTGTTGTCAACTGTTAATTAACCGTTGCTCAAGTAGCTTAACCTGAAAAGGGGGGGACAAGGGACACAGATAAGAGAAAAACAACAGAGTCCTACTGTAGAGTGCAGAGAAATATACTCAATATCCTGTGATAAACCATAATGGAAAAGAATCTGAAAAAGAATACACACACACACAATACACACACATATATATATGAAACTGAATCACTTTGCTGTACACCAGAAACTAATGCAACATTGTAAATTAATTATACTTCAATTATTCAAAAAAGAGTGAAAAGGCAACCTTGAGAATGGGATAAAAATATTTGGCAAACCACGATATATCTAAGAAGAGATTGATTAAAAGCCAGAATATATATATTTTTTAAATTCCTGCAATGGACAAAAGTAAAAAACAAACAACCCAGCTTGAAAATGGACAGAGGACTTGGATAAACATTTGTGCAAAGAAGACCTACAAATTGTCAGTATGCACATGAAAAGATGTTCACTGTCACTAGTCCGTAGGGGAAGGCAAATTAAAAAAGAAAATAACTAATATATATAGACTCCTTTCTCAGGGTATGATCGTGTTAACGACCAAGAGCAAACACGCTCCAAGTTCCGTATCCTAACTTTCATATAATAAATGCTCATTAGGTTACTATGTGCTAAACAGACTACTGGAAAATTTACATATTTTAGCAATCTCAACTGCACCTGTATTAATTTAACTTATCATATTTAAGCCCCACGCTCTGTGAGAGCAACAGCTCAGTTTCACAGATAGAAAAGTAGCTTCTACAACCAGGTTGGTTCTATAACGGGGTGTTTAAAACCAGTCGGAGGCAATGTTTTCCCCATCATCTTTTCTCTGCCCATCCTATATCTCTGATTATTAACTCACTGTATCCTAAAGCCAGAAATAAACTGTTTCATGTTGAAGTCACCAATTAAGCTTGATTGTTTTATTGGTGCCAGGGAGAGAAAGGTCCTCAGCTACCCCATCTGTCATAAAACCCTTGCTTAGAAACCGCTTGGTGGAGATGTCTTCCTCCAATGCAGAGATAAAAGAAAGATTGAACATGCATGACACGCATCTGTGCTCGAGGCTGATCGCTTGCAGTGGGAGGGAGAGAAGCCTGGTCTGTTGGTGTTATCAGTTCTGTATTCTCTCTTTCATCTATTTATCGTCAGGGCTATCATTAGGAGGATTAAACACCAGTGTCTACAAATAGTCCTGAAATTTTTGCCTTTCATTAGTGACTTATTATTATTATTACTCAAGACCTCCCTTTTTCCAGCAAAGACAATGATTTCTTAGTCTGTGTCAGGATTCAGTCCACAGAGAATTCATCAGGACTGAGGAAATATTAAATGCTTTTTCCAACTACCGCATCCTATTGTCAGGGGCCATCTTGGATAATAATGGCCTTAATTTATAGAAATATAAATAATACAACAGTGATACCGAAGATCTATGATCACATAAATCTGTCACAGAACAGTACAAATGAACCTAGTAAAATGAAACTGAACTATAAATATATCCATGCATTAGCTTGTGATGGAAAAAATTCGCCAAAATTAAAAGAAAGGGAAAAAGAAGCAAGAACCTCCACTGCAAGAAAATGGGAGCATCTGTATTCAACTGAGGACTTTCACCTTGAAATATGAGCCATTTTTGCATTTTATTCTTTTGACATCTTAAGATATATTGGAAGTGTTTCTTTCTTTTTTTTAAAGAAAACAGATGTCATGCATCTCATAGTTTCAGGCAATCCCCATGCATGATGGCCCATGCACCCTTTTATAACTTAAGTGGCAATAACACTTTATATTAGATTTCATGATGCTCAGTGGAATAACTAGATTTACTATCTTATGACTAACCTAGTGGTGTAGTGTTGTTGGCTTGGGTGGGTAATGTTATTTTTTTTTTCCTTTAAAAAAATACTGCATTTATTGTTTGAAATGAATGAAATCTGTCCCCAGGAATGTTCTCTTTACATAAGAAAAGTCATCTGCCTATAGCAGCTGAACAAAGAGATCTTCATAATCCATTTCTCTTATTTTTAGAGACTTCATTTTATCGATTACTCTGGGAAAATACCTAAATTGCTTTCTACAGTAGGAGAGAGAGCAGGCATGAGTTAATAGAACTTTAATGCAGAAGGTAAGTTGGTTTGATCCTTTCCAATATTCATATCAAATATTCATATCAAATTCATGACTTAATAGAAACACCTTCCATCAAAACAAACAGGCTCAAGAAGGAAATAAAATATGCAGAAAAATAATGTTGTTATGGGAGCATGGCATTTTCTTTTCATTACGAAATGTGCATTCATACCGTGAGGTGGAAGAAGAAAGTACTCCACAGTTTTAAAATGTTACCTTGCGGATCTGCAATATTGAGACTTTTAATTTGACATCCTTGACAGAAGTACAAGATTTTAAATAATTAAGGTCCGATTGTATCAAGATGGAAGTGAAGATGCAGGAGCTGGAGGTGGCATTGACCCAGACAAATCACAGCTGGTAATTTCACAACGAATCCATGGCCACAACGAGGCCATGTTGAAGAATTATTCAGAGCTCTTCAATCAAAACTCATCTTTAATTGGTAAGCAGGATGCGATTTTATTAACATGGTATGTGGTTGGAGGAGGTTGGTTGGGAACTTTAAATCTGTTTAAAGAAACGTTGGAATATCCCCAAATTATCATAAGCAATTCCTACGTTGCTACTGGGCTTCCCAGGTAGCGCTAGTGGTAAAGAAACCACCTGTGAAGGCAGGAGACATAAGAGATGTAGATCGGATGCTTGGGTGAGGAAGATCCCCTGGAGGAAGACGTGGCAACACACCCCAGTATTCTTGCCTGGGGAACCCCATGGACAGAGGAGCCCGGCGGGCTACCGTCCGTGAGGCTGCAGAGAACCATCCTGAGCCATGAACACTACGGCTCAGAGCCGCACAGTGATGCCTGGGCTGCTGGTTGCCCCACAGAGCCATAGAACTCGTTCCCCTTCTCACCAGTTTTTCCCTTGGCCACTGCCACTGCATTGGAAATGGGAGCATTACATCCTTCCTATGCCTCTGAAAGTGAAAGCGAAGTTGCCCAGTTGTGTCTGACTCTTTGCGACCCTGTGGACTGTAACCTACCAGGCTCCTCCGTCAATGGGATTCTCCAGGCAAGAGTACTGGAGTGGGTTGGCATTTCCTTCTCCGGGGGATCTTCCCGACCCAGGAATTGAACCCGGGTCTCCTGCCTTGCAGACAGATGCTTTAACCTCTGAGCCACCAGGGAAGCCCTCTTCCTTTGCCTCTATCACACTCCAGATACTCTAAGTGCACAAGAAGGGACTTTTCCCACACCCTGACCATCTCATCCCCCGTCTCTGGCTCTGGGCATCACTCAGCACCCGTCCGTCTGCCTCAGGGCACTGGCTGGCAGTCTCCTTCTCTGTGCTAGCATAGTTGGCCGAGAGGACACTCGTGCCATGGCTACTAAGATACAACCTGAATAAAGCCCTGGAATTCAGCTGCCTGGGTTCCAACCACAGCTCCAGAGCTCCTTAGTTAGAGAGCATGACAGCTGCTCGGTCCCTCATCCATGAGCACAGCATGTCCTCCAGGTTCCCACCTGTGTCCCTCCGTGGTCCCTCCCAGACCTCCGTGCCCCTGGCTCCTGGCAGGACTTGGCAGATCAGAGAGAGACAGGGAGAGAGATGTCTGGGTATGTGTTTCTCTAGCTCCTTCCAGAAGAAACTCAGGTCTCTTTGGGTTGGATCATCTCCCCAGAGAAAGTCCTTGTTGGACTCGACCCCTGTGTGTAGTAAGACTTTCTGTCCTTACAGCATTCAGTAGTCTGTCCTGAGCCCCACCATCTTTGAAAAAAAAAATTACTGAAACACACTTTGTTTACAATGTTTGTTAATGTCTGCTGTATAGCAAAGTGAATCATATATATATATACATGTATATATATATATATATATATATATGAAAAAGCAAGAAAGTTCCACAAAAACATCTATTTCTGCTTTATTGACTATGCCAAAGCCTTTGACTGTGTGGATCACAANAAAAGGGGACAACAGAGGATGAGATGGCTGGATGGCATCACTGACTCGATGGGTGTGAGTCTGAGTGAACTCCGGGAGTTGGTGATGGACATGGAGGCCTGGCGTGCTGCGATTCATGGGGTTGCAAAGAGTCGGACACGACTGATCGACTGAACTGAACTGAACTGAACTGATATATATATATACATATCTCGCCATTCTCTTTTAGATTCTTTTCCCACGTAGGTCATTCTAGAGTACTGAGAAGAGTTCCCTGTGCTGTGCACTAGGTCCTTTTAGTTATCTAGTTTATATATAGGAGTGTGTGTGCCACCCTTTCAGGTGGTGCTTCAGCCTAGCTGCTTGTAGACCTGCAAACTTCCACGCAACAGCAAATGTATGATCATTCCCTTTGTAAACATAAGCTCACTTCAGAGAGATTTCTGGTTCCGTATCTCAGTTCCAGATCACAGCAATAAAGTAAACATCACAATAAAGATATGCACACAGATATTTTGGTTTCCCAGTGCATATAACAGTTGTGTCTACACTATATACATAAGTCATCTCTAGTAAGTGTGCAATAGCATTGTGTCTAAAAAGACAATGTGCATACCTCTATTTAAAAATACTTTATTGCTGACAAATGCTAACCATCATGTGAGCCTTCAGTGAGTTATAATCTTTCTGAAATGTTAATAGTAGCAGGAAAGATCATTGATCACAGATCACCCTAACAAATACAATGACAATGGAAAAGTTTGAAATATTGCGAGAATTATCAAAATACGACACAAAGATAGACATGCTGTTGGAAAAATGACACCAACAGACTTGCTCCACACAGGGCTGCCACATACCTTCGATCTGAAAATAGCCAAAAATGCAATAAAATTAAGCACAAAGAAATGAGAGCTGCTGTAAATTCTCCTAATTCTCCTTGTTTCCTCTGGTTCCTGACAGATAACAACTGCCCCATAGTTTGCTTCTTTGTGTTTTGTTTGCTTTTGTTTTGTCTTGTGTGTGTGACTGTGTGTCTGAAATAAAGTAGTAAAATGTATGCAAATTCCTGAGAACTGTGGCTGGCATGTAGCACTCAGATGCATCCCAGATGGCCTAAAGTGGAGCCAGTCACTGGAAAAGCCAGTGTGGAGCTTGGAAAGGATGCCCTTCAGCTTCTGCTTCCCCACCTCCTCCCCATCTCCACTGATCAGCATCGTGTGCAGTCTATGGAGAAACCCACCCAAAGACCCCACGTCCAGACTCCCAGCACTTGTCACCAAGCTGTGACCACATGGCAAAGCGGAAACACTGCTGTGGTTGGAATCAGGGGTGTTCGTCAGATGACCTAAAAATCGGGGGATCTCGCCTGGATTATCTAAACGACTACACTGTCATCACAAAGGCCCTTAAAAGTGGAAGAGGGAGACAGAGGAGAGGAATTAGAGAGAGATGAGGCCCTGAAGAAAGGCAAGAGAGAGCAACTTTGTTGTTGCTGAGGATGTCCCATGAGACAAGGGAGGTGGGAAGCCTGGAGCAGCTGGAAAAGTCAAGAAAAAGAGTTCCCACCTCTAGAACTTCAGAAAGGAATGCTGCCCTGCCTGCCCAATACTCAGCCCAGTGAGACTGGTGCCATATTTCTGCCTACAGACTTGAAGAAGTTGTGTTGTTAGGCTTTCTAAATTGGTGGTAATCTGTTACAGTAGCAACAATGTATGCTATGTATGTTTATACATATGTGTGTATGCTACGTACATATATGCTATGTACAATATGTGTGTGTATATGCATTGTATATACATTGTGTGTATACAATGTGTATACAATATATACACACACACACACACACATATATGTATGTGTGTGTATTCCTTTTACATGCACGCATGCTCAGTCACTTAAGTTGTGTCTGACTCTGCAACCCTACGGACTATAGCCTGCCAGACTGCTCTGTCCATGGGATTCTCCAGGCAAGAGTACTAGAGTGGGTTGCCATTCCATTCTCTAGGGGATCTTCCTGATCCAAGGATTGAACCCATGTTTCCTGCATTGCAGGTAAATTCTTTACCACTGAGCCACCGGGGAAGCCCATATACTCTGTATACACAGATACAAACAATATATAATATCACATATGTGTATAGATATAAAATTATATATATATGAAAATGGAGAAACTACATATTCACACTTCATCCCCTGAAAAACTCTATTTAATCTGAACTTGGGATCATTTATGCTGACTTTGAGCTTCATATAAATTTGAGTTTGAGCTGGACGATTGTTAAGGAATGGAACATACAAGCTGATGACAACCCTAATTCTCATGTTTTCTCTGGGAGCATCTCCTGTCCAGTGATACAGGGACCACCATGCGAGGCCTGGGAGGATGACTCCCCAGCCCACAATCAAGGTTCTGTTCAATCTCTCATCTAATGACAAATCCAAGCACAGAGCTAGATAATTCGTCTCTAACTGTTCATTTTTCAAATCTCACACAGTATCTCCTGCCTGTGCTTCACGGTGCTCTAGGCAAGCTGGATGCATTTAGTATGTGTAATTTGGCTCATAAATCAATCTCCTTGGCCCCTTCATGCTGTGTCCTTTCTTAAGCCCCCTCCAACCTGTCAACAGATTTTGTGGTGCTGAGAAGCCCCTAGCTAGATGTATCGCACTAGCAATGGGACAGGAAAATGGTACTAAAGACACAACTTCTCATTCTGATGGAGAAATGACAGATCCGTGTGAGTGTGTGTGTGTACACACACGTGTGTGTGATGTGTCAGTTTTTAGAGATCATCCAACTCCATCCTTCCACTCATCCAACCATTCACTCATTCACCTGTGCGTGTGAAAGCCAACCTTGTCTCGAGCGGGCTTCCGAGACACAACACTGAACAAGACAGACATGGGTTCTGTGTTGACAGACTTTATATTTCTGTAAGAGAACAGAAAATGAACTCAGACAGAAATAAATCAAGAAGGTTATTTCTTACATTGACAAATGAAAGCATAACAAGTGGGGGTGGAGAAGACAGCATTAGGTTGGATTAGAAAAGGGGGTGTGGCATAGAGAACAAGGGAACCCTCTTGGCAGTGGATTCTTTACCTGAGAACTGAAAAAAAAATGTTGGTGTTGCGTTTGTTGGGCCAGGAGAACGTCTCCTCTAAAGGCCTGAGATGCTAACAAGCTTGGCCAATAAGGGCTTCCCTGATGACTCGGACAGTAAAGAATCTTTCTGCAATGGAGGAGATGTGGGTTCGATCCCGGGGTCAGGAAGACCCCCTGGAGGAGGAGACGCAACCCACTTCAGGATTCTTGCCTGGAGAATTCCATGGACAGTGGAGCTTGGTGGGCTACAGTCCATGAGATCGCAAAGAGTAGGACATGACTAAGCCACTGACACTTTCACACTTGGGCCTATACAGGGATCCTGGAGGCAAGCAGGAGACTAGGAAGGAGGCAGAGGGTGGCCAAGAAGGCAGAAGGCAGAGTGTCCCTGGACCACGGCCAAGCATTCAGCTTTCCATCAGATTGCAACGGAAGCCACCAGAGGGCTTGGACAGAAGTGGTATCAGATTATTCTTTCCATTGAAAAGAGATTATCTCATCTCATCTATCTAGGACGGTGAGGTCCAGAGGTTGGGAGTGAGAAAGGGTAGAAACAAAGAAAACTAGGGACAACTATGGGCTTCCCACGTGGCTCAGCAGTAAGGAATCTGCCTGCCAATTCAGGAGACCCAGGTTCGACCCCTGGGTTTGGAAGATCCCCTGGCGGAGGAAATGGCAAAACTCTCCAGCATTCTTGCCTGAGAAACCCCATGGGCAGAGGAGCCTGGTGGGCTATGGACCACAGGGTCGCAGCAATTTGGACACGACTGAGCGGCTAAACTAGCACTCCAGTTACGTGCAATTGTGGTCACAAGGCAAGAAATGACAGTGCCTTTGACTGGGATGCCTGCAGCAGACGTAGAGATGTGTTTATGATCTGAGATTCGTTTCGATGGTGGAACCAGCATACCTTGGTTCTGAACTGGAGAAGATAATGACAAAAGAGAAATTCCAAGGAAGGTAACTGTCAAGTCTGGAGCCTGGGAAACTACAGTGAGCTGACCTTAGAGGCCCTAGGGGAGGAAAAGGTGTCAAGAAGGCAGCTGGAGACGGGTGCCTGGAGTTCAAAGTGAGGTCTGGAGATGGGAGTGTGGGAGTCATCATTTCAGCCCACTTAAAGGTTCAGTCTTGCATGTGAATNGGTAACTGTCAAGTCTGGAGCCTGGGAAACTACAGTGAGCTGACCTTAGAGGCCCTAGGGGAGGAAAAGGTGTCAAGAAGGCAGCTGGAGACGGGTGCCTGGAGTTCAAAGTGAGGTCTGGAGATGGGAGTGTGGGAGTCATCATTTCAGCCCACTTAAAGGTTCAGTCTTGCATGTGAATCACCAGACAGAAAGCATGGGGAGGAAGCTCTAGGGCCAATCTGAATGACTCCATCCTTTTTTTTTTTTTCCTACTTGGAGAAGTTTTTTTTATTATTGAGATATAACCGTCATATAATATTAGGTTCAGGTGTACACATAAAGATTTGATATTTGTTTACACTGAAAAATGATCATCACCACAAAGTCCAAGTTATCTTTTTTGGCCATACAAAGTTTCAGAGGATGCAAGACAATATTACTGACTGTATGTTGTTACCAGCTGTACGTTACATCTCCATGACGTCTATATTTTATAACTGGAAATTTCTACCTCTTCAGCCCCTTCACTCACACCTACTGTCCCTTCCCTCTGGCAACTACCAATTTGTTCTCTGTATATATGTTTGGACTTATTTTATTTTGTTTGTTTGTTTTGCTTTCTAGATTCCACATATTAAGTGAAATCATATGGTATTTGTCTGTATCTGACTTATTTCACTTAGCATAATACTCTCAGGGTCCATCTGCATTGTTACCAATGTCAAGATGTCATTCTTTTTATGGTTGAGTATTCTTCCAATGTGTGTATGTGCGTGTATATATATGTGCGTGTGTGTGTGTATATATATGTGTATATATAGACAGATAGGTAGATATATCACATCTTGTATCCATTCATCCACCTAAGAACACATTGGTTGTTTTCATATCTTGGCTATTGTGAATAATGCTGCAATGAACATAGGAATGCATATTTCTTTTTGATTTTTAAACTATCGTTTATTTAAATTAGTGTTTTTGTTTTCTTCATATAAATACCCATAAAAGTACTTGCTAAATGATACCGTAGCTCTATTTAGTTTTTTGAGGAATTTGCATACTGTTTTCCATGATAGCTGCACCAATTTATATTCCCACCAACTGTGTAAGAGGGTTCCCTTGTCCCCGCAGCTTTGTCAATTGTTTTCTTTTTGATAATGAGTGACTCCATCCTTTAAGAATGAGAGAAGGAAGACAAAATAGCAAAGGAGGTGAGGAAGACCTTCCATGGAAAGGAAAGGACTGTCTGGAAAATCTTAATGCTATAAAAATAAAAAAATTAGGGCCCAGGGAGAAAGGAAATAATGTCATCAAAGTAAAGAAGTAAAGTTTTGAAAGATCTAGGACTCACATTCAGCTGTGGGGCTTCCTTCAGGAGCAAAAGTGTGGGGAACATTGCTATGGATCGCTTTTAAAGGTTTCCAGAAATTTCCATAATGTTTCAGAACTACATAGGATTTAGCAATAATTAGGATCATAAATACTCTATTCACAAAGATAATTGCCACTGTAAAGCAGATGATTGTTTCACACTATTTCAGTAACAAGTGCCTGGCACATTTCAAAGTCACTTAAGCCAAGACTGGAGTTTGTTCACTTGCTTTCAGTTAGAAGTTTGGTGCTGAGTCCAGAATCCCAACGACTCAAGTTTTCTTGCAGTCAGAATTCTCTCCCTTTGTCTCTCAGCATTAGTCCTTCCATCGGTCGATATAATTCCCTGGTAATGTACATTATCATCCTCTCTCCTCCCTGCGGCCAGGTTCAGCGATGTGCCACCCCAATAGGATGCAGGTTTCCAATATCTCAGGCGCGGGAGTTCAGAACAGGGACAGAATCTTTCCCCTGGAGCCCACATAGGAATCACGGGATTATCTCCCCAGGACCTGTGCCATCTCTGTGTTGATCACAGAAAGGAGAACAAGGGGTGACCCATCTTGGACTCCTCCAGAAAGGAGGAGATCATTGTTGTTGTTCAATCACTCAGTCATGTCCAGCTCTTTGCAGCCCCATGCACTGCAGCATGCCAGGCTGTCCTGTCCTTCACCATCTCCCGGAGTTTGCTCAAACTCATGTCTACTGAATCGGTGATGCCATCCAACCAACTTGTCCTCTGTCGTCCCCTACTCCTTTTGCCTGATGCCTTTCCTAGCATCAGGGTATTTCCCAATGAGTAGGCTCTTTGCATGAGGTGGCCAAAGTANCAGCCATGAAATTAAAAGAACCTTACTCCTTGGAAGGAAAGTTATGACCAACCTAGATAGTATATTGAAAAGCAGAGATATTACTTTGGCAACAAAGATCCATCTAGTCAAGGCTATGGTTTTTCCTGTGGTCATGTATGGCTGTGAGAGTTGGACTGTGAAGAAAGCTTAGAGCTCAAGAATTGATACTTTTGAACTGTGGTGTTGGAGAAGACTCTTGAGAGTTCCTTGAACTGCAGGGAGATCCAACTAGTCCACCTTAAAGGAGATCAGTCCTAGGTGTTTATTGGAAGGACTGATGCTAAAGCTGAAACTCCAGTACTATGGCCATGTCATGGGAAGAGTTGACTCATTGGAAAAGACCCTGATGCTGGGAGGGATTGGGGGCAGGAGGAGAAGGGGACAACAGAGGATGAGATGGCTGGATGGCATTACCAACTCGATGGACATGAGTTTGAGTGAACTCCGTGGTTGGTGATGGACAGAGAGGCCTTGTGTGCTCTGATTTATGGGATTGCAAAGAGTAGGACACGACTGAGCAACTGAACTAAGCTGACTATGACTCTCTGTTTTTATTTCTTTGGGAGTTGAGACAAGAGTAAAGTGATCAAAGAGTCCTGGCCTGGCATTGACATGTAAATGAGCCAGCCATGGAACTGGATTGACTTCATCCCTGATCCATATGTCAATATCAGACTATTCTGTAATTGATGTACAGAGAAAGCACAAGTCTTATCAACCGTGAGCACATGTTAAAATTTTACTGTCTGAAACAGGCATGCTCAAGTCCAACTTAGCAATATAGGCTAATGTACTTCACAAGTTTATTCACATGCAAAGTATATTTTGAAGTATCTTTCCTTAAAAAAAGGAAGTCACTCCCTTAAAGATATCTTTGGAGTCCAGAGCCTCTGATTTCTGCATTCTATGGTCCAACTGTGTGTCAGGGAGCAGATTCCATTAACCCAACGTGAACACCTGCAGACAAGGTTCCCTGGCAGCCTGTTCATTCCCAGGCACCCAAATATCACTGTTTACGTGCTGCTCAGATGACTGACGTGAAGATTTGTGTTTCACAGCTTATACATTAGACCCGTTATGATGACAAATTCTGTTCCATGATGGCAGTAAGGCTGTGCCCATCACAACTCCTGTCATTTCATAAAGATCTGTCCCAAGAAGCCGTGGACCATTTTTCCTTTCAAGGCTAAGCCTTGGGCAAGCAGAGCAGCACCTAAGCTCTCTGTAAAATGCCTGAAGGTTCATGGCCTCTGCCCATCAAGGATGCCTGCCTTTTCTGTTTCTCCATCACCTCCCCCAAAGTCAGGATCTAACAGAACCCAGTGGCTTCAGACTTCCTGTTGAAAAGTTACAAAGCCTATTTCACCAGAGTCAGTTTTCAAACATCTATTCAAATTGGTGGTCCAAGGGTTAAGATTCTCCCTTGCAGTACAGGGAAACACATTTGGTCCCTGGTGGGGGAAACACCTGCATTATTTTTAATAAATAGACTTTTTCTTACTGATTGACAATAGTGGTATTTGCAGTCTGGCTATAATCACTTGTGTTCATATATCCTCGGATATGTAGATCCGCAGATTTAGTGCTGGACACCTCCAACCCCACCCCACCCCCAACTCCACCCCAGGGAAAGAAAAGGTTCCCAGAAAAATGAAAACAGAGAGTAGACTGTGCTCCCTAACTGCCCGACCTCAATTTCCCTTTCTTTTAAAAGAGATGATGTGGTAATAAGAATCTTAATGTGAGGGCTTCCCTGGAGGCTCAGTGGTAAAGAATCTGCTGGATCACTCATCTGGGAAGATCTCACGTGCGTGCTGTGGAGCAATGAAGCCCAATCGCCACCACTCCTGAGCCTGCGCCCTAGAGCCCCAGAATCTCAACTCCTGAGCCTGCGCTTTAGAGCCCCAGGGTCCCAGCTCTGAGCCTGCGCTCTAAAGCCTGTGCTCCACACCAAGAGAAGTCATCAAAATGCGGAGACTGCTCGCCGCAGTTAGAGAGTAACCCCTGCTCACTGCAATTAGGGAAAAGCTTGCACAGCAATGAAGACCCATCACAGCCAAAAATAAATAAAGACAATTTTTTTTTTTAAGAATACCAGTTTGATCATAATACGATCTTCCTCCCAAGTTCACAGGGAGGGATAAATGAGTTCTTACATGTGTGATGCTGAGCACAGTCTGCTTGTAAAGGCTGAGGCTTTGGCTACTCCAGTGTTACTATTCCTATCTTCACTCTTGTTATAAGAAGGAAGGGATTATATGGAGAAGGGTGGAAAACTGGGTTTGAATTCCAACTCTGAGATCTCCTCAGCCATTTAATCACAGAAAGTGAAAGGTCACCTCTGGTCCTCTTTTCCCGCAGCAAATGGAGACAATGATGAACTCTTAAGCATCAGGGCTGTCTGCTTATGTGTGTTCAGTTGTGTCTGACTCTTTGTGACCCTATGGACTGTAGTTCTCCAGGCTCCTCTGTCCATAGGATTTTCCAGACAAGAAGACTGGACTGGGTTGCCATTTCCTACTCCGGTGGATCTTTCCGATGCTGGGATCGAACCCTCAGCTCTTGTATCTCCTGCAGGAGATGTCAGGCAGGTTCTTTACCACTAGCGCCATCCGGAAGCCAGAGTCCCAACCCAAGCCTACTGGACCCCACAACCCCTGCTGCTTCACACCCATAAAATCCAAGTGTTGGTGAATCTAATCTTCAAGGCCACCCTGGAATTTAGAAGACACACAGATGACAAGACCGTGTGGCAACACCTTTGAGTGATGAACTGCAGAGTCCTGGAGTCCTAGATTTTCACACGCAAAACAACTGCAGAGTGAAGGTAGATTTGTATCCATTTGTATCTCCTTTCAGGGAGCTGACACCACTCCCAGAAAACTCCTCCGGAGCAGTGCCTAACCCACCATCTGCAGATCTGCCATCTACCTAGACAAGCCTTCCTGTAGCAGGAAACGCAGGGCCGGGCAAGACAGGACTCAGAGCTCCAATTAAAAGAGGAAATTTGCATTAGGCGCTCTAACTGCCTGTGCCAACTGGGACCAGCAGCTCTCTTCTCCTTCCTTCCTAAGGAGAGAGGAGCCTCAGGGGTGTGGGCCTGAATTTGGGGGGGAGGAGGCGGGGTGGTGTCCACATTCAAACTGCTTACCAGTGGGGGAGGATGAGAGACCTGGCGAGGTTGGGCGGTGCCCACGTGGCGAAGATGGGCAGCTGTGCCCGTTGGCTCGGGCTGGCTCTTGAACTCTTCTCCAGCCGTTCTCCGTGAGCCCCTGGCAGCCCCTCTCAGCTGTGACCTCTCTAAGCTGTCAGCCTCAGATTAACCGATACTTCATCAGTTTCGCCTGAACTGCATTTGCAGCCGGTTCTCAGGAGGACGGCCAAGTGCATCAAGTACCATGCATTAGCCCCCCAGGGCCAGATTTCCTTCGAACAGAGTGGGGCACTCCCTGGTATTCTTGCGGAGGCCTGGGCAACAAGCTGAAGGGGGGCTTTGCCCCGGGGGCAAAGGGGGGCGGGAAGGACAGGAACCTCTGCTGATTCCTTGTGAATTTTTCATGAGTTCATCTGCTGATGCTCCACTCCTCTGGGGCTGCACCCCCCACTCGCGCCCCGCTCTGCGTTCAGACCTCCTGACAAGGTATGAAAAACAAGGACTGGGCTCCATCCCCCACTAAACCCCCTCCACCCTACCCCCCTCATCCCCCGGCCAGGAAGTGGCTGCGGGAGCCTGGGATTTCAGTCTCTCTGGAGGGGCCCAGGCTGCTGGAAAGAGGTCTTTGAAACAAAAGATCAATGGGCGATGGATGATTCTAAGGTGAGTCGACAGGTCAAGGCCGCTGCTTGTCAGCGAGTAGGTGGCCTCGGGGCACAGGGGGTCCTGTGGACCCCACCGATCTGGGGAACTGGGTCCTTACTCCCACCCTCCTTGCACTTCTTGGGGCACCCTCCGGGGATTGGGTGGACTGGGAGATTCCCTGAGCCCCCGGTGTTCCTATCGCCCAGATCACACCAGGAAGAACTGAAGTGTAGCGAAGAGAGGGGGAGGGAGGTGCTTCCTTATTTAAGTCTTAAAAGGCATCTAACCATTGTTTTTGGAAGTAACCAGCAGCTCCAAGCTTCTAAATCCTCTCTCAGTCCAGGCCGTTCAAGTCTGGAAGCCAGCAGCTCCTCATCAACGCATCAAATCACGCCGATGTCCTTTCTGGGCTCCCTTTGAAGTGGCATGTGCTTCGATCTATTTTTAATCTTCTAAGTGATGTCGTCAGGGCCGCCGCCCCGGTGACATGTGAAGTCGGTTCTCGCGGGCTGCGGAGCTGGGCAGGCGGTGTGGACCCGTGTGCGCCACGGTCGGAAGCACCGGGGGCGGCGGGGCGGGGGGCTGGGAAGAAGAGATTGAGGCAGAGCCCGCGCACGCCTTGGAAAGGCTCCCTTTTGTGCGGGGAGGCGCTGGGCCAGGCCTCCGGGGGCCGGGCGGCCCCTCCGTGGAGCGACAGTGCCCCCCAGCGCCCGCCCCTCGCCATTCCCGCCCTTCGCTCCGGTCTGGCCAACTGGGAGCCGACAGAGAGAAGGGGTTGTGGGAACTGCCGCTGAGCATCGCATCTTTAAATAGTTACCCACGTGAAAGAAGGCCTGAGGGGGGGGGGGGTCCAAAGCCATCTTGATGGGAAAATATGAGAACGCTCATAAAGGCAGTACTCACAGAACTGGGGGATTTTTTAAATTAATTTAACTGGAGATTAATTACTTTACAATATTGTGACGGTTTTTGGCATGCATTGACATGAATCAACCCTGGGTATCCATGTGTCCCCCATCCTGAACCCCCTCCCACTTCCCTCCCCATTCCATCCCTCAGGGTTATCCCAGTGCACCGGCTTTGAGTGCCCTGTTTCATGCATCAAACTTGGACTGGTGATCTATTTCACATATGGTAATATACACGTTTCAATGCTATTCTCTCAAATCATCTCACCCTCGCCTTCTCCCACAGAGTCTTTCAAAAGTCTGTACGTCTGTGTCTTTTTTGCTGTCTCACCTACAGGGTCATCGTTACCATCTTGCTAAATTCCATATATATGCGTTTAATATACACATTAATATAATATTGGTGATTTAATATATGCATTAATATAATATTGGTGTTTTTCTTCCTGACTTACTTCACTCTGTATAATAGGCTTTAGTTTCATTACCTCATTAGAACTGACTCAAATGCATTCTTTTTCTAATACTTGAGTAATATTCCATTGTGCAGATGTACTGCCACATTCTTATCCATTCTTCTGCTGATGGACATCTAGGTTGTTTCCATATCCTAGCTATTGTAAACACTGCTGAGATGAACATTGGGATACACATGTCTCTTTAAATTCTGGTTTTCTCAGTGTATATACCCAGCAGTGGGATTGCAGTTGCTTTCTTTTGTTGTGCATTTTTTTCCCTCCAAGTAGCTATCCTAGTGATTACATATCCCACCAGAAAATTAAACACATTTACTTATTTGCTTAATTAATTTGTGGATATCTAGCATGAGCCAATCTAGGGCTTCCCTGGTGACTCAGCTGGCAAAGAATCCGCCTGCAATGCAGGAGAGCTGGGTTTGATCCCTGGGTTGGGAAGATCCACTGGAGAAGGGAAAGCCTACCGACTCCAGTATTCTTGCCTGGAGAATTCCACGGACTGTGTAGTCCATGGGGTCACAAAGAGTCAGACACGACTGAACCACTTTCACTTTCAGCATGATCCAATTCAAAGGTCTAGACAATGGAATCTTCAGTGGATAGAGATGGGGGGGACCTCCCTCACCCCAAAGCAGGAAATACAGACAGAAATGTCAGCGAATCGGGAGCTGGACAGATGGAGATGCAATTCCTGCCCTAATGTGGACGGTGCGTGCTGATGACTTTCAGTTTGTTCCTTTACCATTTGTGTCTTGGTTTTCTCATCTGTGAGATGAAACGGTTGAAAAAATCTAAATGATGCCCTCAGTACAAATGGGGGTTATCATTCTGATGAAGCTTCCTTTTGCGTTGGGGGGGGGGGGTTAGTCATTGCTATTTTTTTTTTTTTCATATTTATTTACTTGGTTGTGTTGGGTCTTCGTCGCGTCATGCTGGATCTTTCCTCTGGGCGAGCAGATCCGCTAATTGTGACCCCCTGCCCTGTGTTGGATCTTGGTTCCCTGACCAGGGATTGAACCTGCATCCCTTGCATTGCAAGGCAGATTCCTAACCACTGGGCCACCAGGGAGGTCTGCAAGCTTCCTGTGGAGTCCCTGCTATGTTCCTGCCGTCCTTCCTCCTCCTCTGCCTCTCCTCCCACCTCGTCCTTTCTCCTCTTCACCTGAAGTCTCCCCTCCATCCTGCCCTCCTGCCAGGAAGCCCTTTCCAGCTCATCCCACGAGTGTTCACGGTTCAGTTCATTTCTGACCGTCTGCGTGCTTGGGTCGTGACTCCTCTGAGGTTCTCCTTGTTTTCCGTCTCTTAGCTCCTCAACCACACCATGTATGCTTAAAAATCCTTATTGGTGGACAGATTGGTTCACAAGTTAGAAGTGCCTGAATTTTTAGGGAGAAGGCCCAATGACAAAATCTTTAGATCCAGAATCTAACTCCGCGGTTGGTTTTATCTCTCTGTACCAATGAGGAATCACAACTTCTGAGCATGTTTTTCCATCTACAGAAGAAAAGGTTACACTGGAAAAAAAATATAGTATTAATTTTTGGAAGTTTTCAACTAACTGGTGGTGGTGGTTTAGTCGCTAAGTTGTGTCCAACTGTTCTGAGGTTCCACAGACTGTAACCCACCAGGCTCCTTTGTCCATGGGATTTCTCAGGCACGAATACAGAGGTGGGTTGTTATTTCCATCTCCAGGGGAATCTTCCCAACCCAGGGGTCCAACCTGGATGCCCTGCATTTCAGGCAGATTATTTACCAACTGAGTCACCAGAGAAAACCTTTCAACTAATTACTTACTGATAATTATTTACCCATGCTGAGTTGTTTCAGGACTTAATTATTGCCAGGAATAGCTAGAATAAATCATGTAATGTTGCAGTTTTAATGGGCTAAAACCATCAAATATGGGAAATTTTTAAAGATATACATACAATGTCTTCTCCCGGAGAGTTAGATCATGCTGCATTTCTACACTTGGTACCAAGGCAATTGAGAAAACAGCCTTCCATAGTCTAATTTCTTGGATTATCAGGGTCTCTGAAGATTGAACAACATCATTTTAGTATTTGCCAGGAATGTGAAACCGTTTTAATTTTTAAATGCATTGAGAATAGAAAGGTAACAATGTTAGGCAAAGTTTTAACAAATGCTGGGGGTCAGAAGTTGAGGCAGTGCAAATTTAATCTTCTCTAAGTACACACCTCAAAGGTTTCTTGGAAGCATCTGGCAGACAGCTAACACTTCCTGATTACTTCGTGGGGGCTTGTATGTTCAGAAAATCGGATTCGTCAGCAGGTAGGGCGCCTCGTGTCCTTCACTGTCCTCCCTCTTCACTGGCTCATTTTCCTCTCAGTCTCCCGCTGTGTTCAGAGGGATAGTGTGAGCTCTCATTCTTTGGGACGCCATGGACTGTAGCCCACCAAGCTCCTCTGTCCGTGGGATTCTCCAGGCAAATACTGGAATGGGCTGCCATGCCCTCCTCCAGGGGGTCTTCCCAACACAAAGATCGAACCAGCATCTCTTATGTCTTCTGCATTGACAAGCAGGTTCTTCACCATGAGCTCCACCTGTAGCCCCTCTTATCTAGAGCAGCATTGTGCAATTTTATTTTCTCCATACATCTGTGGGGTTGGCAAAAAAGTTCGTTCAGATTTTTCCACAATCTGTAACGAAAAATCCAATTGATCTTTTCATTCAACCAAAAATGTAGTAAATCAATTTGAGAAACTAAAAAGCATTGTGTATATTTACGTACTCATTCACTATATTCACATACTTCTAAGAAGATGTGTGTAGTACAGGGTTAGATAAAAGAAAATGAATAATATTTTGGGTTAATTTAAATTTTCATTTAAAAATAAACAGAAAATTTTGTACCACCATGAGAATTGTTTTATTCATAATATTTTAAGGAAAGAAATATGATTAAATAGGATTTTTTATGTTGGTTTGATACTTTATGATAAAGCTCTAAGTTCAATTTACCTTTTATATTAAATTACTGTCATAGTTGAAAAAATCTATTTCACAGAAGTACATAAATCCAAATAGAAATGAAACATGGGCTGTGCTTTCTAAATGTGGGTACCATGTTTCAATTCCATTCACCAATTATATGGAGATTTGTAGCCATCCTTAGAATCCAGGTACTAAATTTCCACTTTCCTGAATGTCAGTCAGTTGTTCTTTCAGGCTTACATTTTGTCATTTTTATATTTTTATCCAAAGGGTTCAAAGCAATACACCTCATTTTAGAAAATAATGTATTTTTGTTAAGTTTTTATAAGATATATATTTAGGAGTTTTATTGTCATTGTTAACATATAACAAAAAAATCACATGAGGGTGGTAGCATGACTTCCAAATATCTAGTTCCAAGTTCGTCTCTCTGCAGTGTAAATTTCCCTCAGAAAGCAGTTACTTTCCCCTCACTGTTTAAAAATTACCTATGGGTTGAAGTAAATACTTAAGATTACTCATTTAATTATTTATTTTCAATTTATACATTAAAAGTATCTGGTTGGTAGCAATGATGACAGCTATTTCTTACCACATACACCTTCAAAGCATAACTTTTGAATAAATAATCTTCATAACTCTGTTTCATATTTGCCACCTCTTAAGAACTTTGCAATATAAGAAACATTAAACATGTGTGGACTAAAGATTTTTATATTTACCTCCCATATCTTCAGGCTTCCCCCGTGGTTTAGATGGTAAAGAATCTGCCTGCAATGCAGGAGACCTAGTTCAATTCCTGGATCTGGAAGATTCACTGGAGCAGGGAATGGCTACCTCCTCCAGTGTTCTGGCCTAGAGAATCCCGTGGACAGAGGAGCCTGGCGGACTATAGGGTCGAAGAGAGTCAGACAGGACTGAGCCACTGAGCACACAGCAACACAAGTTTCCATATCTTTAAAAAGTGTTGCGCCATTTTAAAGGACCCTGATGGCATCACTGACTCGATGGGCGTGAGTCTGGGTGAACTCCGGGAGTTGGTGATGGACAGGGAGGCCTGGCGTGCTGTGATTCATGGGGTCTCAAAGAGTCGGACACGACTGAACTGAACTGAACTGAACTGAACTTACTAGGAGTAAGGTTGAGAGAGGTTGGTGCGAGCCAGCAGAGTTACCCTTACATCATTTTTTCCCGTGAACTATCACTTTATTAATGGAATCCTGTACTGTTCAGATCACAGAATTGTTCTTACTGTATTTCATTATTGAAACTGAATTTAAGAAGTACCAGAAAGTTGGATATATGATAAACATCTGTATTTTACCCAGTTGTAGAGGACACCTCCCATGCTAATTTAATCACAAATAGGCTTCTTACAATCTTGCATAATGTTGTTATGTGTCTTCCCAAAAGTGCCTGAAGACAAGACTACAATCTCAGGTGACACATTGTGTTCTCTGCCATTGCAGTCACTTTCACCAAAGGAGGAAGGAGCAATATTTTCTTAAGTTTTTTTTTTTTAATGTAAACCATTTTTAAAGTCTATTGAGTTTGTTACAATATTGCTGCTATTGTTTCTCTTCTGGTTGTCTGGCCATGAGACACTGCTCCTTGTTTAGGAATCAAGTCTATACTCCCTACATTGGGAGGTGAAGTCTTAACCACTAGACTGCCGGGGAAGTCTCAATATTTTCTTAATTGATATAGCTTTTCATCCTTTTCCACTAAGGGAAAAAATTCAAAAGGTACTTCTGAATAATTATCATTGAGTTTAGTGGAATCTTGCGAAGTACAGGATTAAAGAATGTAAAACCTGTAGCAGTGCCAAAAAAGTTGCTCATGCTTGTCTTCATGTTTGCATTTTTAGTTTGCAGAGTCTAATTCTGATGCATTTGCACTTTCCTTAGTTAATATGCCAACGCCCTGCTTACCAAAAGTGAGGTTCATCAATAATGATAGTGGATTTCAATCTCTATTTCAAATATTTTTTATAATGTTGAAATTTATATTTGCTCCTGTCAGATTTTATTAGATTATCACCCTTTTAATCTGATTGTGACAGAGAAAGAACTCGAATCCTGAATGGGACATGTAGCAGCTGCTACCACCTTTCTGTTCACCTGTACTTCCAATATCAACATTAATCTCAATCCATGGGTTCTATAGAGATACTTTCAAGGCAGTTATCCACTTTGAAGGTCTTGCAAAGTTAGCACTAGACAAAATAATCTGAATAAATGCCTTCGATCAGAGATAATTCTCTGATAGCTCAGCTGGTAAAGAACCTGCCTGCAATGCAGGCGGCCCTGGTTTAATTCCTGAGTGGGGAAGATCTGCTGGAGAAGGGATAGGCTACCCACTCCAGGATTCTTGGGCTTCCCTTGTGGCTCAGCTGGTAAAGAATCCGCCTGCAATGTGGGAGACCTGAGTTCAATCCCTGGGGTGAGAAGATAACCTGAAGAAGGGAAGGGAAAGGCTATCCATTCCAGTATTCTGGCCTGGAGAATTCCATGGACTGCATAGTCCATGGGGTTGCAAAGAGTGGGACACGACTGAGCGACTTTCACTCACTCTCAAGTAAACTGTAGTCACCCCCTAAAATGTGGGGGTTGGTGTGGTGTTGTTTTTGACCTTCTGCCCTGGAGACCAACCCCATCTCCATTGAGAAGACTGCCTGATGCCCACAGAGCCAGAGCCCTAGGGTCCCTGTGCAGTCGTGGATGTGGGCACAGTCACTTCATCGCTTGTTCTGACACACACATTTGTTTCACTGAGGTTGATATTTTAGGAAACAATTTGAGAATCCAGCAGATGATGTGTTTGTAGACGCGTGATTTCATCTGCAAGAAACTCTAGGTGAGGGCAGTAAGCTGCATCCAGCTGGTGCAAGCCTGGAAACACTCATGTGCATGCGTGCACACACACACACACACACACACACACACGCATACACACCTCCCTCCATCACCTCCCAGGTACCACCCATTACCAAGTGTGTCACGAACCACACCCACTGTTTGCTAGAACTTTCCTTCCACTTCCACCTCTTGCTCCTTCCTCCAAGTCACCAGAGCTCACAAGAGAACCCCTCAGCACCCACATCCTCAAGCAAGCTTCAGGCTTTTCTCGAGGCTAAGTGCCGTATTTCCTGCAGTACTAGTGTCTGTCTTGATCATTTAACAAGTGTAAAATTGTATCACTGTTTTTGTGAGATTCTTATCCTTTTATATGTCACAGACAAAAGATTTTGTTTGAGTGTTTTGCCCTTAGGTGCATTTTCCCCGTAATCGATTGATTGCCCAATTTTGTACAGTTCAGTGATTTTTTAGGGAGCTATGCTCAACATTCAGAAAACTAGGATCATGGCATCCAGTGCCATCACTTCATAGCAAATAGATGGGGAAACACAGTGGAAACACTGTCAGACTTTATTTTTTGGGGCTCCAAAATCACTGAAGATGGTGACTGCAACCATGAAATTAAAAGATGCTTACTCCTTGGAAGGAAAGTTATGACTAACTTAGCATATTAAAAAGCAGAGACATTAGTTTACCAACAAAGGTCCGTCTAGTCAAAGCTATGGTTTTTCCAGTAGTCATGTATGGATGTGAGAGTTGGACTATAAAGAAAGCTGAGCACCAAAGAATTGATGCTTTTGAACTATGATGTTGGAGAAGACTCTTGAGAGTCCCTTGGACTGCAAGGAAATACAACCAGTCCATCCTAAAGATCAGTCCTGAGTGTTCATTGGAAGGACTGATGCTGAAGCTGAAACTCCAATACTTTGGCCACCTGATGCGAAGAGCTGACTCATTTGAAAAGACCCTGTTGCTGGGAAAGATTGAGGGCAGGAGAAAAAGGGCACGACAGAGTATGAGATGGTTGGATGGCATCACTGACTCAATGGACATGAGTTTGGGTGGCCTCCAGGAGTTGGGGATGGACAGGGAGGCCTGGTGTGTCGTAGTCCATGGGATCACAAAGAGTCAGACATGACTGAGCAACTGAACTGAACTGCTGCATCCTGTTACAGTGGAACTGATTGGATAACTTAGCTTCCTTTCTTGTCTCTTCCATTCCTTGTAGCCAAAAACATCCCTAACCATCCAGGCACCTAACCTGGATGTAAGGAGCTAGGAAAACTTAGTGTCATCCAAGTGGAAGGCAGGATTGGTAGGGAGAATGCGCCAGACCAAACGAACAGAAACTCGATTGATGGTCTCAGGCACTTATGTGCATCATTTCAATTAGTCCTCACAACAGTCCTGTGAGCTGATATTCATAGTCCCATTTTAGACTCGGGGAGAGGAGCCTTGAGTTATCAAAGATCTACTGAAGGTCATGCATCTTTTGCAGCTAGTGGACACCAATACCCTCAACCTTTTCCATCATGTTTGGCTGGCACGGTTCCCCTCTGAGTGTCCTGGTCCTAACTCCAGTTCACCAGATGTCCTAATGGAAATCCAGAGTCCTGGCTCCTCAGTGAAAAGCACATTGAGGGACCAGTGAGCTGTCACCTCCTCCGGGGAGACAAAGACCCACCAGTAAAGTCAAGGAAGGTGATGAGATGAAAACGTGTGAGCCATCTGGTCTACCCAGCCTGCTCTCCTCACTGTGGCCAGTGGTGACCGTGAGCAGCTTGTGCCCTCACAGTGGGGAAGCTCCTGGTGGAGGCCCTTGTGTTTCACAGGCAACAGCTCCTGGCAGCCACTCTTCCCGCTGTGACTGCCTGGTGGCCACTGTCAGAAGCAGCTCCTGAGGATGCTCAAGAGAGGCAGTGACACCTGGAAACAGCTGTTCCCAAGACCTGGCCCTGACAAGAACCCTCTGGCGCCGGGCACTTGTCTGAAGCAGATGCCTGTCTCTGGCTGCCGGCCAGTGTGGGGTCATCCTCCCACTTGGAGGCAGGCACTGGCTTGTGCATTTGAGGGAGTCACTTCTACTTTCTCAGTTTTGGTTTCCTCTTACATAAAATGAACTCAAAGCCTCTCGACATGGTTGTGAAGACGAATTGGATATGATACATAAAGGATGTAGCCATCTCTCCTTCTCCTCCTTTCACATTTGAGTGTGCAGAGCATATGGCTTCTTACGGTGTGTGGTATGGGTATCAGTGTGTGTGCTGTGTGTACAGCATGTGTATGTGGTGTGTGTATGGATGGTGTGTGGTGTGCAGTTGTAGGTGTGTGTGTTGTGTATATGCATGGTGTGTAGTGTGTGTGTATGGTGTATGCATGGTGTGGGTGTATGGTGTGTATATGCTTAGTGTGTCTATGGTGTGTGTGTGTTGTGTGTTGTATGTGCATGCCTGGTGTATGCATGGTGTGTGTGTATGTATGGTGTGTGGTGTATGGGTATGTATGGTGTGTGGTGTGTGGGTATGAATGTATGTGCTATGAATGTGTAGTGTGTGGTTGTGGGTGTGTGTGTTGTGTATATACATAGTGTGGATTTATGGTGTGTGTATGCATGATGTGTGTATGGTGTGTGTGGTGTGTGGTTATGGGTATGAGTGTGTGTTGTGTGTGTGCCCAGTGTGTGGTGTGTGTGTGTATGATGTGTGTGTGGTGTGTGTTGAGTGCATATGGCATATGCATGGTGTGTGTGTGTGTGTGGTGTGTGGTGGGTGTGAGTGTGTGTTGTGTGTATGCATGATGTGTGTGTGACATGTGTATGATATATGTATGCATGGTGTGGGTGTATGCAGGGCATGTGTGTGTTGTGTGTGTGTGCATGGTGTATGCATGGTATGTGTGTATGTATGGTGTGGTGTGAGTATGAGTGTGTGTGTGCTATGAATTGTGGAGTGTGATTGTGGGTATGTGTGTTGTGTGTACGCATGGTGTGGGTGTATGGTGTGTGTATGCATGATGTGTATGGTGTGTGTGATGTATGCATGTGTGTGGTATGTGTTATGTGTGTGCACAGTGTGTGTTTGGTGTCTATGGTTTATATGTATGTTGTGAGTGTATCATGTGTATATGCAGGGTGTGTGTCGGGTGTGTGTATGGTGCGTGGTGTGTGTATATGGTGTATGCATCGTGTGTGGCATGTATGGTGTGTGGTTGTGTGTGTGTGTTGTGTGTATGTGCAGGGTGTGTGTGGTGTGTGTACGGTATATGTATCTATCGTGTGGGTGTTTGATGTGTGTATGCAGGATGTGTGTATGGTGTGTGTGTGGTGTGTGGTGTGTGTGTATGGTGTATGCATGGTATGTAGCATGTTGTATGTGTGTGGTGTGTGTGGTTGTGGGGATGTGTGTGTGTGTGGTGTGTGTGTGCACATTGTGTGTGGTGTGTGTGTGTGGTATATGTGTCTATGGTGTGGGTATATCGTGTGTGTGCAGGGTGTGTGTATGGTGTATGCATGGTGTGTGGTGTGTATGGTGCATGTGTGGTGTGTATGTGTGGTGTGTATGTATGGTGTATGCATGGTGTGTGGTGTGTATGGTGCATGTGTGATGTGTGTGTGTGGTGTATGCATGGTGTGTGGCATGTATGGTGCGTGTGTGGTGTGTGTGTGTGGTGTATGCATGGTGTGTGGCGTGTATGGTGCGTGTGTGGTGTGTGTGTGTGGTGTATGCATGCTGTGTGGTGTGTATGGTGCATGTGTGATGTGTGTGTGTGGTGTATGCATGCTGTGTGACGTGTATGGTGCTTGTGTGGTGTGTGTGTATGGTGTATGTATGCTGTGTGGCATGTATGGTGCTTGTGTGGTGTGTGTGTATGGTGTATGCATGCTGTGTGGCGTGTATGGTGAATGTCTGGTGTGTGTGTATGGTGTATGCATGCTGTGTGGCGTGTATGGTGCTTGTGTGGTGTGTGTGTATGGTGTATGCATGGTTTGTGGTGTGTGTGATACGTAACCTGTATGTGTGCTGCACATCCTGTGTGCAGCATGCGTGTGCCTGTGCTCTCCTCTCTCCGGCACAGACATTGGAGGGCCCCAGTGGTGTTGCTCTGCTCCGCTGCAGCTCATAGACTAGGAGCCCTTTTCAGAACTGAGGATCACGGGCTGTGACAGAAGGGAAATACAGAGACAAGAGGAAAAATCAGAACCAGGGAGCCACTTGCCCAAACCAGGCCCTCGCTTTCTGCACCAGGGCAGAGACAAGAGCACAGTCCGGAATCCTCTCAACCTGATCAGAGGTGCCCCTCCGCCACCTCCCAGCCAGGTGACAGCAGCCTCAGCATCCTTGCAGCCCACGATGAGGGACGGGCTGGAGGGCCTGATGGCAGCTCTGGGGGGCTCTGGCTGCCCGGCAGCAGGCTGACCTGACTTGGTGCATGGATGGGAGCGGCCGCCCTGAGCTCAGGGCCCCACAGGATGGGGCAGGGGAGCAGGTGGCGGGGTGGTCTGAGCCCCATCTCCGAGGTCGGATTGCCCAGATCCCGAGCGCCCGTGATGCCAACACCTTCCACCACGACCCCTGGACAGACCATGTGCAGGGAAAGCCACTCGCCAGGGCAGGTGCCTGAGGCTGGTCTCTCTGCTTCTTCCTTGCTCCTGCCTGTTGTGGCAGGTCCCACACTGTTTGCTATGCTTTCTTCTCTTTGCTTGTTCCTTGATGGATAAACACGTGGATGCACTGATCTGATGGAAGGAACATGCCGTGCATCACTGGACATCTACACAGCCGGCACACTCCCCACCAGCCACAGGCCCCTGCACTCCTCACTCAGAAGCCACCTGAAATTAGTCTCCTCGGCCAACGATCCAGCCAGGTCTTCCCTCTCCAGGAAACTGTGGGCAGAGAGGATCAGTAAGAGGGCAGAGTCTGCTGCATTCTCTGGTCAAAATTTTTAATAAAATTGCATCTTCCTGTACATTTAATTTTGCACACCTCATGAGGATATAATTCACGTCTTTCTATTTAAAACATAAGACAAAAAGATTTATGGTACTTTTTTCTGCATATCTGAAGGAATCCCCATAAAGTTAAGTATTCCATAAACATCACTCGGTAGTAGGCAGCTTTTTAGAATGAAAATCACACTATAAGTCATCCTAGTGAGAAGTCTCCTTAGGAGGAACTTTATAGAGCACTTCGCTTCCCCTCGTTTCCTGACCAAGGCCATCTTTGCCTTCTAACCAGCTTCATTCAGCCTCTTGGGCACCAGGGAGCACCGCACAGAGAGCCAGAGACCCCAGCCATGACCTTGAGTAAGACTCTGGGTTCTGGCCTCCTCCCTTGCAGAGGAAAAGTCCTCAGGGTGACACTTTAGAAAATGTCGCCAGCTCAAATCAGAACAAGAAAGCCAGACATGAAATATCTGTTGGATGAACAGTGAGCTAATAATAACCAACACGAAAGTTATTTCCAAATGATATGATATTTAACAAATGGAAGAAATCAGTAAGAACTGATTTTCTGTCTTTATATTTGGATGAAACAGTAGGCCACATTACCGTAAGAACTGATTTTTCTATCTTTACATTTGGATGAAATGGTAACCCACACTACCATTATTCCTCAGATATGCAGAAGCAAGCTAATACAAAGTGCAGAGAGAAGAGAAAGTGAGAAGGTCTGCTGAACTCACATGAGAAATAGGAGGTCAGCAGGTTCATGGATGGAGGTGGTGCCTGAATGAGTGGATGGGTCTTCAGCCCTTCACTTGAGGTTTGATGTTTAGCATCTCAGCTGAGATCGTGACTACAGATGAGGGCGGAAGAACTGTCTTATTTTAATTTTATACAGTTCTGCTGCTCTCGACTGTAACCACCATCTCGACTGAGATGCTAAACATTAAAGCCCAAGAAAAGTTACAGGGGGCTTCCTAGGTGGCTCAGTGGTACAGAACCCGCCTGCCAGTGCAGGAGACATCAGAGACGTGAGTTCAGTCCCTGGGTCAGGAAGATACCCTGGAGGAGGTCATGGCAACCCACTCCAGTATTCTTGCCTGGAGAATCCCTTAGACAGGGCAGCCTGAAGGGCTACGGTCCATAAGGCTGCAAAGAGTTGGACGTGACTGAAGCAACTTAGCATGCATGCAATTTGACACGGGGAAGGTGAAACGCAATCATGCCTACAAATTTGCACAGATGGAGAAGCAAACAGAGCTCCCCGCCACAAGGCTCTCCCCACCCCCTTCACAAAGCCCCTGCCCCAATCCTGTGTCCACCTCCATCCACCTCCATCCACCCCCACATCCCACTGCCCAGGGAGAGTTCTGACGCACTGACACGCATGGACGCTATGGGGCCCTTCCTCCCAGGCTGTGGTACCAATAGAACCAGAGGAGGCCCAAAAGAGGGGCAAGAAATCACCTCCCCACTGGAACTCACCTCTAAAATGCCGACAAGGACTCACGGAAATGGCCTAAACCACAAGAGGAATGGTCACCTCTGGAGAAGAAAATGAAGCCAGTGAGGTTGCGAATGTTTCCTCTGAAGAAACCTCCTGTAACAGAGAAGCTTGTGAAACCACCCTGTGAGGCACTGAGGTAAAAATGAGGAAGGCAGTTCAGAAGTCGTGGTCCTTGAAATTTGGCAAATGCAGAGACCCAGACAGACACCTGGTGGTTACCAGGGTTCGTGCTGACTGAGCCCAGAGCATCCGAAAGGGTGATCCTGGAGGTGGGGCAAAGTGGAGAGGAAAAGGGGGGCCCAAGTCTTGGTGTGCAGGGCGAGGGCGTCTGCTCTTCCACAGGCCCTGCCCTGAGTCCCCTCAGCCAGCACTGCCTGGACGGTGCCACCCCTCCGGGGTCTTTCTTCCCCAGCCCTGGGAGCACAGCCCGAGGGGCTCTGAAGCTGGAATGCCCCCACACCCACCCCCTACACACCCCGCACCTGCTGCATGTCCAAAAGCCCAAAGACCCTCCCTCAAAGAAAGCAATGTTTTCAAGCGATGCTGAGGGTGAAGCAAAGCAGAAAATGGGAGAAAGGAGAGGCCAACTCCAGCCACCACCACCTCTCAGGACCCCGACCCCCTCAACTGACCCCCAGGTGTCTGCAGGCCCCTGTCTGCCTCTGAGCTTTGCAGCAACTGCCCCCAGCAGGGCCTAGACCCTCTCTCACCCACCTCCCTGCTCAGCCAGACACTAAGGAGGCTGCAAGGCCAGATTCAAACGCTGCCTCTTCCTCAAAGCTGCAGCCTTCCCCAAAAGAAAAGAGAGTGTGGGCTTTGACTCTCTCAGGGTGTGGGTGCTTCCCGTCTGCTCCCCGAGCTCTCCAAGGTCAGCTCCTCCTCCATAGTGTTGCAGAGTGCAAGCTTGCCCTGTTCTCCGCATGACTTGTCGATGAATCCAAAAGACAAGGGGTTGAGACAACGAAGAGATTTTATTTGGGAAGCTGGCTGACTGAGAAGACAGCAGGCTAGCACCTCAAAATAACCGTCTTGTCGGAGTCTGGGTGCCAGCTTCTTTTAGAGATCCCAGACAGGGGCAGGTGAGGAAGCCAGAGGCCGTTAGTCTTGCAAACCTCTCCTAGAATGGCAAGACTCGGGCAAGGGGTGTGTTCATTTCTTCCTTCCTGCCACCCCCAGGTGGACAGGGTTCCGAACAAGGTACTAGTGTATCAGTCAGGCGGAGGGAGAGGATTCTCTGAGGCAGGCTATTCTGTGTGATCATAGTAACAAAAGCAAGTCAAGGAAACATTTCCAACTTGGAGTCAGAACTGGCTTCTCCTGTGCAGCAGTAAGACTGAGGGGACATGTGGAATGCCCCCTCCAAGGTTGCGGAGTGAAGGCGACCTCCGCCCAGCAGGGGGAGCCCTCATACGTGCTGGCCCCGATCTTTGTCTTGAGAAGGACCGCTGGCCTGTCTTCCCTCTCCTGTGGCAGATTAGGTGCGGACCTCCCTCGCCACCCTGCCCCCTCTTTCCTGGCAGCCACATGTCTCCTGCTGCCTTCAAGGGGGGTAGGGGCATCTTAGCTAACCACATATATGTCCATCTCTTTCTCCAGATCAAGTGCCATCTGGATTTTTTGAGGGGGTAGGCATTTATGCTGCTTCAAGAATCTCATGGGGACTTCCCTGGTGGTCCACTGGCTGAGACACCACGCTCCCATTTCAGGTGGCCTGGTTGAGAAGCCAGATCCCACATTTGTTGTTCAATTGCTCAGTCATGTCCAGCTCTTTGTGACCCCATGGACTGCAGCACACCAGGCTTCCCTGTCCTTTACCATTTCACGGAGTTTGGTGAAACTCATATCCATCCAACCATCTCATCCTCTATCATCCCCTTCTCCTCCTGCCTTCAAACTTTCCCAGCATCAGGGTCTTTTCTAGTGAGTTGCCTCTTCGCATCGCGTGGCCAAAGTATTGGAGCTTCAGCATCAGTCCTTCCAATGAATATTAGGGTTGATTTCCTTTAGGATGGACTGGTTTGATCTCCTTTCTTTCGAAAGGACTCTCCCACATGCTGCAACTAAAGATCTCACCTGCCACAATGAAGATGGAAGGTCCTGTGTCCTCAACTAAGACCTAGCATGCCAAATAAATAAGTAAAAAATATTTTTAAAAAAAGAAAAAGAATCTGATGAAAGCAACACGCTGTCTCCAGAAAAATGGATCCAATGATAACCAACATATGTAGTGATTACTGGGTGCCATCTTATCACCTCATTCACAGTGATCTCAATAACACAGTGAGGAAAGGATTGTTTACACTCTGATTTGAAGATGAGGATCCTGAGTCAGGAGGTTAAGTGAGTTGCCCAGGATCATGTGGCCATGGAGAGACAGAGCCAGAACGGGCATAGCTGTTCCACCTCACAGGTCAGGCTCTTAACACACACATTATGCTGCCCCAAAGCCCACTTGGAGTTCCAAAGGATTTTTGACCCCCTATTAAGAAATGTTGTTCTAGATTATGTGATCTAAGATACTATTCCTTGCATGCACTGGGTTTCGAGAGCTACATGAAATCTTGCACACAGACATGGGTTGAAAATTACTACTGTTCTCCATCATAGCTTTTTTCCTGTTGCCAGGCCCTCATGCAGCACCTTCGTACCAAGTGTTCCCCTGAGGCTCATTCACTATCTTCACTCTTGGCCTTGAGCCACTCTCGCTGGCAGGTAAGGCATCTTGTGCTGCCCACCAAGTGACTTCAGTCATGTCCTACTCTTTGCCACCCCATGGACTATAGCCCGCCAGGCTCCTATATCCAGGGGTTTCTCCAAGCAAGAATATTGGAGTGGATTGCCACGCCCTTCTCCAGATGATCTTCCCAACCCAAGGCTTGAACCCGCGTCTCTTATGTCTTGTGAAATGGCAGGCAGGTTCCTTACCACTAGCGCCACCTAGCAAAAAGCTGTCTCGTGCCTCCTTTCTCCAACCCTCTCCTCCCCCATCCCTGCTCTGTGTTCCTTCAGCCCCACTCCTGACTTACTGCCAGCCTTCACAGGAGCTTCTAGCTTGTACCTTGCCTCCTCCTCCTGACAATGATCTTGGGCCTATTATAAAGCAACATGGTCCTGGCGTGCCAAGTCAGGAAGAGTTGGACACAACTTAGCAACCGAACAACATTGTGGCGAAAAAGGGGGGAGGGGTGCGGCTAGGGGGCTCTTAATAATGAATTAGATTAGATTGGGTGTTCTACTGAACTGTGAATGCCTGGCTCATGGTTTCTTATCATTAATATAAATCTCATCACTAATAAAAACCCATTTTTCAAAATGACCTCATGGTATGATGACTGGGGATTGTCGATCTCCACTGAACACACTTCATCCCAGGAAGGCCCTTGGGGTGGTGGTCTTCACAGGCAGGATGGGAGTCCAGCAATAGGTGGTGCTGTCAGGGAGCAGAGCATTCCATACCATCTGAGAAGCTGGCAGACCCCACCAGCCCCTCCGTTTCTCCACTGGCTTCGATTTTTAGAGGGATCCCATTGAGAGCATCCTGCAGGGAAGTCAACGCAGACAAACCCATCAAACCATCCTGCACGTTAACTGCAGCCTGGAATTCCATGTTGCATTTCTCATGACATTAGCAGAGCACTCAGGCATCTCTCCGTGGAATTACAACCCTATTATGTACAATTGAGTATACATTACTCCTTATTTTCATGTCATTAGCTCGGATAAAGCTATTTCTAAAGCACTGAAGTATGTAAGAATTACTTAGGGGCAGAAAAGGCTGAATCAGGGAAGAAAGATGCAAAACATCAGGTCATAGCGGCTATAGTTTTAGCGACACATTCACATGTCGACTGGAGCAGCTAAACATAAACCGAGACAGATCGTTGTATTTATTCCCACTTTCACTGTTTTTCCAGTCAATTCTGGATCTGAACTCACCTGTACAAATTGTGTGTCACAACGGTTCCATATCAGAGAGGTGCTCTAAACATGACTATGCCTTTTCTAATCCGTGTCTACGTAGATTCCCTTACAAGAAAAATACAAGCCTTGGGGCCAGATTAGGGGGAGGAGTGGAGATTTTCCCAGGACTCAGAACCCCCTTTTTTTTAAATGAGGACAACAGCCACAACAGCCAGTTATACTGAACTGTTTCAGCAGAATGTCTAGGAAGATGGACGATGCAGTGAGGTGAGCAGCTGGACGGTTGTCACGAAGGTTCAAATCCTGACTCCACTGCAGGGTCATCAGCTCTTCTCTTTTGGCCTCACCTTTCTCATCTGAAAAATGGGGCTAAAATCGTTGCTATTGCGTGGATTTTCTCAAGATTTAACTGAGATAAAATGCATAAGACTTACCTCAGTGTAACGTATATAGTCGGAGAAGGCAATGGCACCCCACTCCAGTACTCTTGCCTGGAAAATCTCATGAGTGGAGGAGCCTGGAAGGCTGCAGTCCATGGGGTCGCTAAGAGTCGGACAGGACTGAGGGACTTCACTTTCGCTTTTCACTTTCATGCATTGGAGAAGGAAATGGCAACCCACTCCAGTATTCTTGCCTGGAGAATCCCAGAGACAGTGGGCCCCCGTCTATGGGGCCGCACAGAGTCGGACACGACTGAAGCTACTTAGTAGCAGCAGCAGCAGCAGCAGCGTATATAGTGGGCTTCCTAGTGGCATTGGTAGTAGAGAACCTGCTTGCCTGCCGATACAGGAGACATAGAGACTTGAGCTTGATGCCTGGGTCGGGAAGGTCCCCTGGAGGAGGGCATGGCAACCCACTCCAGTACTCTTGCCTGGAAAATCCTATGGGTGGAGGAGCCTGGAAGGCTGCAGTCCATGGGGTCACTAAGAGTCGGACAGGACTGAGGGACTTCACTTTCGCTTTTCACTTTCATGCATTGGAGAAGGAAATGGCAACCCACTCCAGTATTCTTGCCTGGAGAATCCCAGAGACAGTGGGCCCCCGTCTATGGGGCCGCACAGAGTCGGACACGACTGAAGCTACTTAGTAGCAGCAGCAGCAGCAGCAGCGTATATAGTGGGCTTCCTAGTGGCATTGGTAGTAGAGAACCTGCTTGCCTGCCGATACAGGAGACATAGAGACTTGAGCTTGATGCCTGGGTCGGGAAGGTCCCCTGGAGGAGGGCATGGCAACCCACTCCAGTATTCTTGCCTGGAGAATTCCATGGACAGAGGAGCCTGG
>SJYA01001692.1:649888-849293 GCA_006410615.1 Neotragus moschatus | reverse complement strand
AGAACCTGCTTGCCTGCCGATACAGGAGACATAGAGACTTGAGCTTGATGCCTGGGTCGGGAAGGTCCCCTGGAGGAGGGCATGGCAACCCACTCCAGTACTCTTGCCTGGAAAATCCTATGGGTGGAGGAGCCTGGAAGGCTGCAGTCCATGGGGTCACTAAGAGTCGGACAGGACTGAGGGACTTCACTTTGGCTTTTCACTTTCATGCATTGGAGAAGGAAATGGCAACCCACTCCAGTATTCTTGCCTGGAGAATCCCAGAGACAGTGGGCCCCCGTCTATGGGGCCGCACAGAGTCGGACACGACTGAAGCTACTTAGTAGCAGCAGCAGCAGCAGCAGCGTATATAGTGGGCTTCCTAGTGGCATTAGTAGTAGAGAACCTGCTTGCCTGCCGATACAGGAGACATAGAGACTTGAGCTTGATGCCTGGGTCGGGAAGGTCCCCTGGAGGAGGGCATGGCAACCCACTCCAGTACTCTTGCCTGGAAAATCCTATGGGTGGAGGAGCCTGGAAGGCTGCAGTCCATGGGGTCACTAAGAGTCGGACAGGACTGAGGGACTTCACTTTGGCTTTTCACTTTCATGCATTGGAGAAGGAAATGGCAACCCACTCCAGTATTCTTGCCTGGAGAATCCCAGAGACAGTGGGCCCCCGTCTATGGGGCCGCACAGAGTCGGACACGACTGAAGCTACTTAGTAGCAGCAGCAGCAGCAGCAGCGTATATAGTGGGCTTCCTAGTGGCATTAGTAGTAGAGAACCTGCTTGCCTGCCGATACAGGAGACATAGAGACTTGAGCTTGATGCCTGGGTCGGGAAGGTCCCCTGGAGGAGGGCATGGCAACCCACTCTAGTATTCTCGCCTGGAGAAATCCATTCACAGAGGAGCCTGGCGGGCTACAGTCCATGGGGTCTCAAAGAGTCAGACGCGACTGAAGCAACTTGGCATACATGCAGGATGTATAGTAAACATTTGATAAATGCTTGCTATTTTTTATTATTCAGTTCAGTTCAGTTCCGTCGCTCAGTCGTGTCCGACTGTTTGCGACCCCATGAATTGCAGCACACCGGGCCTCCCTGTACATCAGCAACTCCCAGAGTTCACTCAAACTCATCGAGCTGGCAATACCATGCAACCATCTCATCCTCTGTCATCCCCTTCTCCTCCTGACCCCAATCCCTCCCAGCATCAGAGTCTTTTCCAATGAGTCAACTCTTCACATGGAGTGGCCAAAGTATTGGAGTTTCAGCTTCAGCATCAGTTCTTCCAAAGAACACCCAGGACTGATCTCCTTTAGAATGGACTGGTTGGATCTCCTTGCAGTCCAAGGGACTCTCAACGGTTTTCTCCAACACCACAGTTCAAAAGCATCAATTCTTGGGTGCTCAGCTTTCTTCACAGTCCAGCCTTCACATCCATACATGACCACTGATCATAGCCTTGACTAGACGGACCTTTGTTAGCAAAGTAATGTCTCTGCTTTTGCATATGCTATCTAGGTTGGTCATAACTTTCCTTCCAAGGAGTAAGCATCTTTTAATTTCATGGCTGCAGTCACCATCTGCAGTGATTTTGGAGCCGCCCAAAATAAAGTCTGACACTGTTTCCACTGTTTCCCCATCTATTTCCCATGAAGTGATGGGAGCAAATGCCATGATCTTCGTTTTCTGAATGGTGAGCTTTAAGCCAACTTTTTCACTCTCTTCTTTCACGTTCGTCAAGAAGCTTTTGAGTTCCTCTTCACTTTCTGCCATAAGGGTGATGTCATCTGCATATCTGAGATGATTGATATTTCTCCAGGCAATCTAGATTCCAGCTTGTGCTTCTTCCAGCCCAGTGTTTCTTGTGATGTTCTCTACATAGACGTTAAATAAGCAGGGTGACAATATACAGCCTTGACGTACTCCTTTTCCTATTTGGAANAGGAGACAGAAAATGATATTGTGATTTATGTCAAAGAGTGTTCTGCCTAGGTTGTCCTCTGATTTCTTGCTACCTTAGGGCTCTTCTTTGCCTGCGGTGGATGGTTCCCTCCACAGGCCCATTGGCACCAAACCCTCAGATGCTGAACCTACAGGTCCTTGCCCTCCATAGCAGAAGACACGACCCTCAGGATTGTAGACTTGTTCCTTGAACACATCAAGAGTCCTCCCCTCACCTCAGGACCTTTGCACGTGCAGTGGTGTCTGCCTGTCCCTCCAGACAACCACATGCTGGCTTTCTCACCTCTTTTAGGTACTAAAATATCTCTTTTGCAGAGCAGCCTCCCCACACAACCCAAGTTAAAATCTCAATCCTTTCCCCAACCTGGTTCTCCCAGTCCCTTTCTCATATTTTAATTTTGTCTGTGGCACAAATGCCACCATGGACCTAACATCGTCTGCATTTATATGATTTTTCTCCGTCTCTCCCCAAAGAGGCGGGATTGTGTCTGTGTTTATCTGAGCCCTGTGCTCATGTCACAGCTCATGACAGTCATTGACACTTGGAAGATTCTCCGTCAATGACTCAGTCTCTAACTGTAGGAGAGGAATTTTCTCCTGGAAAGTCAAGGAGAGCAGGGGAAAGGACAAAGATCTACAATCAGAAGGTGGAGTCGAGGTCTACCCCTTATTACCTGGGGGCATCAGTGAAGTTCTATAACTTCTCCTCCTTCCTCTATAAAGTGATATAAACTCTCACCCCATCCTACACAGGATGGATTGTGATGACTTATAGAGGATGCATGCACGCTCAGCTGCTCAGTCCTGTCTGATTCTTTGTGACCCCATCGACTGGAGCCTGCCAGGCTCCTCTGTCCATGGGGTTTTCCAGGCAAGAGTACTGGAGTGGGGTGCCATTTCCTTCTCCAGGGGATCTTCCTGACCCAGAGATCGAACCAGCATCTCCTGCATCCCCTACACTGGCCAGCGGATTCCTCACCACTGAGCCACCCAGGAAGCCCAACTTGTAAATAGACCATTTGTAAACAACAAATAAAAACTTGATGTATTTGCTTTTCTTAGTTTTCATTTTTTGGTGCTGATATATTTTTAGTTGGATGAAACTGTCACTGGGACTGCTTTGCTGTCGTCTCCAAGTATAATGGCCAGGGACTCTCCCTGGCTCCAGGGTTAGACAAATATAAGATGACTCCAGGCTCCACGGGTAACTAGCCCTGTGACCTTGGGCTGGTTAACTCGCTTCAAAACAGATTGAAGATAACAGTAGTAGCTGATTCATAGGTTTAACGTGAACAATGTGTGCGATAATGCACGTGAAACTCTTAACAGATGTTTAGGGTTAATATTTTTATTGACTAAAGTGGTTTCTCTTTCTAAGGGAAGTATTTCTCTGTTGGAAACCTTTTTTTTTTTTTTTAATACAAATGGAAAGAGGCCTTCTTGAAAGTGTTTTTCATTTCTGAAACATGATCTCTTGTGTTGGGTGATGGGGTAAATGCTTAAGTTCATGTTACAAGATACTAATAGCAAAAGTATAGCTCTTAACTCAATTTTTGTCTTTTAATAAAATTAAAAAATAAGCTACCATTGCTCTTGACTTTATATAGGTATATACATTCACCATCACCTTGCTTGAACTTGTGGGCACATCAGCTCAGTGTTTTGTAATCTCTCCTGTGGAATATAGTGGTATAGTGTTTATGTTTATAACCTTCCTGAGCCAGAAGGCTCTCATTTTGCCAACTCTAGACACGACTCAACAGTCAACACTAATCAACATGTTTCTCTTTGAGCTCAGAGACTGGTGAACATCACGATGTGCTCAGCGAAACACAAGGAGGAAGAAGGGAATTAACCTTAGCTTTATGCCTTTTCTGGGCCAGGCCTGGCAGCTTCTCTTCATTCCACATCTAATCTCATTCTCACACCAGATCTTTGAAAGAAACGATGCCATCCTTGATGGAGAAATGAGAAAATAAAGTCATGCTAAAGTTAAATAAGTGGTCCACAGACAGAGCTAGTAAAAGCCAGAACCCAAATCCTGACAAGTGGGAGATTGGCTCATCCATTTGACAAACGCCTGCTTTGCATCCATCATACACCTGGCACTGTTCTAGACAGTGGGGTTAAAGCAACAAGAAAACACAGTGTTTGCCTTCATGGAAGGTGTATTCTAGTGCAGAAGTACAGATAAACACACCCGTACACTGTAGACAGAGGTGTAGCTCTAGGTGTCGACATGGACCTAGACAGATACCTGGTTATGGGTGCAGGCATATAGCTGTGTGGGGGGGCATAAATAGGGCTTCCCTGGTGGTTCCAACAGTAAAAAACCCACCTGCAATGCAGGAGACCAGGGTTCGATCCCTGAGTCTGGAAGATCCCCAGTGGGATCTAGCAGAAGAGAATAGCTATCCACTCCGGTATTCTTGCCTGGAGAATCCCAGGGACAGAGGAGCCTGGTGGGCTACAGTCCATGGGACTGCAAAGAATCAGACATGAATGACTGAGTGACTAACACTTTCACTTTGAATATAAATATGACTAAGGTCCATCTAGTCAAGGCTATGGGTTTTCCAGTAGTCATGTATGGATGCGAGAGTTGGACTGTGAAGAAGGCTGAGCACTGAAGAATCGATGCTTTTGAACTGTGGTATTGGAGAAGACTCTTGAGAGTCCCTTGGACTGCAAGGAGATCCAACCAGTCCATTCTGAAGGAGATCGGCCCTGGGATTGGAAGGAATGATGCTAAAGCTGAAGGTCCAGTACTTTGGCCACCTCATGCGAAGGGTTGATTCATTGGAAAAGACTCTGATGCTGGGAGATATTGGGGGCAGGAGGAAAAGGGGACAACCGAGGATGAGATGGCTGGACGGCATCACTGACTTGATGGACGTGAATCTGAGTGAACTCCGGGAGTTGGTGATGGACAGGGAGGCCTGGCGTGCTGCGATTCATGGGGTTGCAAAGAGTCTGACACGACTGAGTGAATGAACTCAACTGATGACCTGGAGAGAGACAGGGAGAGAAACAGGCAGTCGTGAGTTAGCGCTCAGGGGAAGAGAATGATGAAACGTGTTTCAGACTGTGTAATGGGGAAGGCCTTTCAGGAGAAATGCCAAAAAGAGAGTTGAAGGAAGACCCCTGAATGTGATGAACATGGGTGACTGCTAAGAATCAGGCTGAGTGCTGCACACAGAGCAGACTCTAGGGGGCGCTAGTGTCAGCAGTGTGGAGATTACTGCCTGGGTCTCAGGAGGAGAGCAGGTCCCATGAGTGGGAGTCACACCAGGAGCAAGAAGCAGCCCCTCGCTAGTCACACTAAAAGTCACACCAGAGTCCCCTAAGGAACTTAAAGGCAGTTCTTTTATAGAAGATTCATTTAACTAAAGGGTTTGTAGACACCAACATAGAACGTAACCCAACACCTGGCTTTCCCGTTATCACAACAGTGATAAAATGGTATAAAAACAACAGATTCTGTGTTACAATCCACTCAGAAATTATAAGGAATCTAAGGGTCTCAGGTGAATTGCATTCCTTATGCAATTATGACAGCGTGGCCACTGAAAGTGCAGGCCCTTTTTCCTCTCCAAGCCTGGTGGTCATCCTGTTTTGCAAACAGAGAGGCTCTTACCCAGGATCACTGAGCCATCCAGCTGCGAATGACACCTATACCTACTTTACAGCCAGAAGTGTTTTCATTTGTTATTTCGTATTTATGCATATAAAAGTGAAAGATGATTTATCTCTTCATTGAAAGAATGGCCACAATCAGCTTTGTGTGGTTTCGGGGGTGGGGAGGGGAGGGTAAGATAAAAGTGGTAAAAGGCACAAACTCCTAGTTATAAGATAAATACAGACAAAGTATGTGATGTACAACATGATAAATGTAATTAACACTGCTATATGTTATGGGTGAAAGTTGTTAAAAGGGTAAATCCTAAGATTTCTCACCACAGGAAAAAACTCTATTTCTTTAATTTTAGATCTGCGTAAGATAATGGATCCTATGGGCTGAGGAGCCTGGTAGGCTGTAGTCCATGGGGTCGCTAAGAGTCGGATACAACTGAACGACTTCACTTTCACTTTCCACTTTCATGCATTGGAGAAGGAAATGGCAACCCATTCCAGTGTTCTTGCCTGGAGAATCCCAGGGACGGGGGAGCCTGGTAGGCTGCTGTCTTTGGGGTTGCACAGTCGGACACGACTGAAGCGACTTAGCAGCAGCAGCAAGATGATGGATGGTTGCTAAACTCCTTGTGATAATCATTTCATGTTGTGTGTAAGTCCGGTTATTGTGCTGTTCACCTTAAGTGTATATTGCGGTGCGTCCACTGTTGTGTGTGTGTGCTCAGTTATGTCTGACTCTTTGTGACCCCGTGGACTGTAGCCCGCCAGGCTGCTCTGTCCATGCGGCTCTCTAGGCAAGAGTACTAAAGTGGGTTGACATTTCCTATTCCAGGGGATCTTCCTGACTCAGGGACTGAATGCACATCTCCCTTGTCTCCCGCATCAGCAAGCTAATTCTTTACCCCTGCGCCACCTGGGAAGTGTATCCATTATATCTCAACAAAATGGAAGGGAGAAAAATAGATGACCACAGGGCTTAAGCAGGTATCTCCACCTTCCCTAACACTAAGCCTAACTTTTTTTTTTCTCCCTACAAAACGTGAGACCTTAGTTCTCTGACCAGGGATCAAACCCCTGCCCCTTATAGCAAAAGGGAGTCCTAACCACTGGACCAGTAGGCAAGTCCTTTACCACTCACTTTTGATGAAGTTCCTCTCAGGTAGACACAGACTAGGGCGGCTAGTCAGAGTATCCAGAGGCAGAGGGAAAACTCATCGGAGGTTCTGACTACAGAAAATGTAGAAATAAATCTTCTTTAATGACTTCCAAAAGCACACCCTAGTAATTTACTTTGGTCTTGCTCTGTTCTTGCTTTCTTGTTGTTTTTTTTAACAACTTCAGACTAGAAGATTTGGGTATTTGGGGGTTTGCTTGCTTTTCGGTTAGAACTCAGAAAGTCATCTTTCTTACCTCGAAGATGAGCGCAAAATGCGTTACAGACCAAGTTTAGCCAGAAGTGAAATTTGAGAGCTTGCTCAAATGCTTTGTTATGTTCTACAGAAACGAGACACCCTCAATTATGGCAAAAGAAGCACAACCTCTAATGTCATGCATGTTAATAAAAATTTTGGAGAGTTCACAGGCAAGTTTATGGTGTGTTCTTTAAACTAGGGTATTTTGCTGATTGGTCAGTAATTATAAGATCTTGGACCTTGCTGAATTCATCAGTCATGCCCTAGATAAGCACTGTCTTTTGCATCTAGAGTAATATGGAGAGGGGAGTTGGGCTAGGGGGAGGATTAAGAGCAAATAAACAAGGATGCATAAAAGCCCCAGAACGTTTCTTAATGCCAGACCCCAAAAGTCAGAGGGTGGAAAATACACACGTTCGTATATGTGTACAAAAGCATATACATAGGTTTGTGTCTAAAATAGCTACAGCATTAGATTAGCTATACTGACCCCATCGACTGCATTCTGAAGAGCAGTAGAAAAAGAACTGGGCAGCATTTCTATTTTTGCATCTGCTGTTAGAAAATTCTCCCATCTCAGGCAGGGCAACCCTCTCTCTGGGCCCCATTTTCCACAACCATTAAAGAAAGAGATGGCTTCCTCTAATCACTAAGATCTTCCTTTGAAATGTTTTTGACCCCAGGGCTGTGTTTAGAACTCATGAAGCAAGAAATCAGCCACTTTTAAAGAATTGCTACTCTGACCTAGAAATGTGCCATGGTTTGTCCTCTGTTCTCCCTGTGGAGCAGACATTTAAATAAAAATGAAAGGAACTGCCACTTTTTCTAAGCACAGTGTGTAATGAGGGGAGTGGTTATCTGGACAAAAAGAACAGCTCATTCCTCAGTTTTTAAAATTAGCACTTCTCCTCCCTCTAGTGGAAATGTGATGCAAATGGACATCCTTGGAGTAGGTGATGGACAGGGAAGCCTGGCATGCTGCAGTCCATGTGGTCGCAGAGAGTCTGGACATGAATGAGTGATTGAACTGAACTGAAAAGTTAAGTGTTCATCAAAGAAAATAGAGAAGAAGAGTTAGCATGAATGAGTCCTAATATGGGATCAAACTAAACTCAATTTGTTACAATGTTTTCGTACACCAATATCTTAAATACTCTACTTGTTTAAAAACTTCAAGATTAAAAATGAAAACCTGCAAAATAGATTTGGACACACAATCTGCAAATGAAATAAGCAGGTCTAAATTAGATGTTTTGTACTTAATTTATACTTTGTATTTAATTTTCTGGTAGTCATGTATGGATGTGAAACTTGGACCATAAAGAAGACTGAGCACCAAAGAAATGATGCTTTTGAACTGTAGTGCTGGAGAAGACTCTTGAGAGTCCTTTGGACAGCAAGGAGATCAAACCAGCCAATCAACCCTGAATATTCATTGGAAGGACTGATGCTAAATACTTTGGCCACCTGAAACAAAACATGGAAGCAACAAAACAAAACAGAACAGAACATGGAAGCGACCCAAATGTCCATCAACAGAGGAGAGAATAAAGAAGTTCAGTCCAGTTCAGTTGCATAGCCGTGTCCAGCTCTTTGCGACCCCAAGGACTGCAGCACACCAGGCCTCCCTGTCCATCACCAATTCCCGGAGTTCACTCAGACTCACGCCCATTGAGTCAGTGATGCCATCCAGCCATCTCATTCTCTGTTGTCCCCTTCTCCTCCTGCCCCCAATCCCTCCCAGCATCAGAGTCTTCTTCAATGAGTCAGCTCTTCGCATGAGGTGGCCAAAGTACTGGAGCTTCAGCTTTAGCATCATTCCTTCCAAAGAAATCCCAGGGCTGATCTTCAGAATGGACTGGTTGGATCTCCTTGCAGTCCAAGGGAAGCAGGAAAGGGTGGGGAAGGGATAAATTAGGAATTTGGGGTTAACAGATACATACTACTGTATATAAAATAGATAACCAACAAGGATCTACTGTAAGCACAGGGAACTATTTTCAGCATCTTCTAGCAACTGATAATGGGTAAGAATCTGAAATATATATGTATGTATAGTAGTAGTTTAGTTGCTAAGTCATGTCTGACTCTGATTCCATGGACGGTAGCCTACCAGGCTCTTCTGTCCATGGGGATTGTCCAGGCAAGAGTACTGGAGTGGGTTGCCATTCCCTTCTTCAGGGGATCTTTCCAACCCATGGTTTGGACCCGGGTCTCCTGCATTGCAGGCAGATGCTTTACCAACTGAGCTATTAGGGAAGCCATATATATATATATATATATATATACACACATCAGTTCAGTTCAGTTCAGTTCAATCACTTAGTCATGTCTGACTCTTTGTGACCCATGAACCACAGCACACCAGGCCTCCCTGTCCAGCACCAACTCCCAGAGTTTACTCAAACCCATGTCCATTGAGTCGGTGATGCCATCTATCCATCTCATCCTCTGTCATTCCCTTCTCCTCCTGCCCTCAATCTTTCCCAGCATCAGAGTCTTTTCAAACGAGTCAGCTCTTCATATCAAGTGGCCAAAGTACTGGAGTTTCAGCTTTAGCATCAGTCCTTCCAGTGAACACCCAGGACTGATCTCCTTTAGGATGGACTAGTTGGATCTCCTTGCAGTCCAAGGGACTCTCAACAGTCTTCTGCAACACCACAGTTCAAAAGCATCAATTCTCTGGTGCTCAGCTTTCCTTACAGTCCCCACACACATATAAAAATGTATATCTGAGAAGTGGACAATTTCCTGCCCTATCAGTGTCAAGGGTGTCAGAGCCATCAGTGACTGCAGCCCTCCAGTGTAAGCTGGTGAGCCCTAAGGGCACTTGAAGGACCCTCAGACTTCAGCCACTCCCCCCGGGGAGCCCCAAGGGAGACAAGATGTGAAAATCAGGAAGGAATACTGGTCCCTGACAGCTGAGATGCAAATAAAAGAAATGATTGCAGTGAACCCAGACTCTTGCATCTTCCCAGACATAGGAGAGCACTGAATTCTTAGCTGCTCTCAGGCACTCCCATTGAATCATGACTCTGAAGACACCCTCAGGGTCTATGGGCCCTGGGGAGGGAGCTCCAAGGCCTTGAACCCAGAGCTGGAAGAGGACTGCGGGGCTGGATGGGAGACAAACACTCCAGAGACCTGAGAGCCAAGGAGACCTACACTGAGGCCAGTTTCCTTAGAAACAGCCACAAAAAAACACAAATCTCAATCGCCCACATGGGTAGGGCAACCTTCTTCCAACTAGAGAGAGGATGCCGTGACTCTCACTCACCCTTCTCCTGCCCCAGCTTTGCTGAAATGACCCTTCTGGCCGCAGGCACCCAGATGCCATCCTGGGGAGAGGCCAGTGTGGGTCTTTGAAGACAGAAATCAGAGCCCCTGAGCTTCTCTCTAAAAGAGCCCACATTACCTAAAGGGGATTTTAAGAGATCAAATGCTAGGGAGGTTGAAACTCTATAGGACTAAAGACTTTTATGTCTAGTAACCAGTCATGTTGCTGGTGGAAAAGACCAGATTATTTTTAGGTAACATAAAGAAACAATATCTCCTCCTAGTTGTAGATCTCAGAGGCAGACTAAGTTACTATGCTTTTAAAGTGAGAGGGAGAAAAAGAAAGCTTTCCCGGGGCAGGGGGTGGGGTGGTGGGAAGGCCAACCGCCATTTCTCCTCTCCCTGTTCATTCTAAGAAAATAAGTATGTGAAAAACACTGCGTTTACAGAGGGCTTCCCAGGTGGCTCAGTGGTAAAGAATCCGCCTGCCAATGCTGGAAACCCAGGTTCGATCCCTGGGTTGGGAAGATCCCCTGGAGAAGGAAATGGCCACCCTACTCCAGTATTCTCGCCTGGAGAATCCCATGGACAGAGGAGCCTGGTGGGCTACAGTCCATAGGTCACACAGAGTCGGACACAACTGTGTGACGGAGCACGTATTTAGAGTTCTGAAGATTAAATAAATTTGCTTGGGGATATATATGTCCATGTGAGGCACAGCTTAGTGACTGACTCCTGGGTTCAAAATTTAAAGAAAAACAAAATTGAATGGGAAGCAAATCCAAGACATAAAGGCCCTTATCTCCTAGCACCCATGAAGCCATGCTGCTGCTCAGCATGGAATTTCCATTCTGGATGAGCCAACCTTGCTTATAATTAAAAGGGTTTTAGCTATACCTTCATTTTTGCTGAAATTTAAATCATGGGCTGTCTCTGAGGAAAAAAAAAAAAGTTTTTTTTATATTTATATCTTAGGTGCAAGAAAATTTTTTTAAGAATTTTTTTTTTAATGTGGACCATTTTTAAAGTCTTTATTAAATTTGTTACAGTGTTGCCTCTATTTTATATTTTGTTTTTATTGGCCGGAGGTATATGGGATCTTAGCTTACCAAGCAGGGATCAAACCCACGCCTCCTGCATCAGAGGGCAAAGTCTTAACCACTGGGCCCCTAGAGAAGTCCCTCGGTGCATCCTGCTTAGCATTTCAGTAAAGGATTTACCTTAGTGTGCTTAATCAATGCCAGGACTTCCCAGGTGGCTCAGAGGTAAAGAACCTGCCTCCCAATGCAGGAGACCCGGGTTCAGTCCCTGAGTTGGGAAGATCCCCTGGAGAAGGAAGTGGCAGCCCCCTCCCAGTGTTCTTGCCTGGGAAATCCCATGGACAGAGGAGCCTTGTAGGCTGCAGTTGGACGTGACTGAGCGACTAAACAATTTAATCAATGCATATTATACCTAAGCACACATTATGGGTACAGACACACAAACATTTGAGAGCATTCCACCCACAGTAGAACTTCTCTCAAAATTGTCATCAAGCCTCTTAAACCCTGCCACTGTTTTATCAGCTAAGTTTATGTGCGGGGTCCAGATTCAGTGTATCCAGGGAATTCGATGCGGAGATGGAGTTGACAAGGAAAATCTTATTTATTTAGAAATATGAGATTAGGAAATAATAGTATAGTAGGAAAATTTAGGTGGAGAAAAGAGGCTGAATAACTTGGTTTACGTGGAAAGCCAATAAAATCTCAGGACAAGAGATCTGCACCATCTACGTGGGGCCACCAGCATCCTCTTGAATATCGGGGGGTACTCCGCCTTGGGCACCCCCTCGCGTGGATCTTAGAAGCCGGGACAAGTAAGTAGACATGGTGAGCCTCCATGCCCCAGATGGGAATTCAGCCAGAAATTATAGTAAAGACACGGGGGAAATCAGTCCAGCAACTGGCCTCAGCCCCTATTGTCCTTCAGGGCCTTCTATACCTTTTTTTTTTTTTTTTTTGATTGTACATAGAGATCAATGGGTAATACAAAATTATGCAGTGTTAGCAGCCCAGACTCTTATCAAAACCAGGCTTTTCTCTCTGCAAACCTAGTTGTATACAAAAGTCTTAGGTGATTTACATCATCTTCTGGCCAAAAGGCCAATTAACATTTTACGGCCCTTTTCTGATAATGGTTTGTTAACCAGAAGGCTTATTTGTGTTAAAAGTGTTGTTAACATCAAAACTACTCTATATCTTTTTCCATATCCCGTTTACATTGATTAACATCCTCCCAGGTGCCCAAAAGATAAAGAATAAGGAGGTCTGGCAGCAATCATTGAGTCAACAGTGAAATCCTGTCACCAATAGNATGCAGTGTTAGCAGCCCAGACTCTTATCAAAACCAGGCTTTTCTCTCTGCAAACCTAGTTGTATACAAAAGTCTTAGGTGATTTACATCATCTTCTGGCCAAAAGGCCAATTAACATTTTACGGCCCTTTTCTGATAATGGTTTGTTAACCAGAAGGCTTATTTGTGTTAAAAGTGTTGTTAACATCAAAACTACTCTATATCTTTTTCCATATCCCGTTTACATTGATTAACATCCTCCCAGGTGCCCAAAAGATAAAGAATAAGGAGGTCTGGCAGCAATCATTGAGTCAACAGTGAAATCCTGTCACCAATAGGATTTTTGAAAAGGTTCTGTAACTTTAAGATACTTTAAGCTCTGTGCCCTTCGCAGTTGGGGGCTGTAAGCAATTCACTAGCTGCAAAAGGTCCGGGGAAACCTATTAGGCAAGTTAGAGCGTTTAAGTTAGAGCGTTATCAGAGGGCATTGAGCTGAAACACTCCTTTCAAATGCAGAAGACTAAAGCCCTGAGTTGACTTTTTCCAGAGAGTGTCAGAAGAATAGAAAAAGTACAACATCAGGCAGATTCTTATTTTGGGGGGGTACATGCTCAGGAAATGCCAGGGGGAAAACCTAAGATTTGACTTGTCCTTGCCCATCAAATCTCTGCCGCATGACCTTGTCAGGGGTGGGATTCCTCACGCTGGCTCCCGGCAGCAGGCATATTCTGGTTTCCTTATTTTGGGGGTGTAGATGTTCAGGGAAACTCAGGGGGAATCTCTGCCGCATGATCTTGTCACGGGTGGGATTCCCACACTGGCTCCCAGCATTTATGTAATATTCTAAATCCTTGGTTGTCATTTCAACAATCTTTACAGCATCTTTAAACAGAAGTAGAGTCCATTTCAAAAAACCACTTCCTTTGCTCACCCATTAGAAGAAGCTCTTAATCCATTAAAGTTTTATCATAAGATTGCAGTCATTCAGCCACATCTTCAAGCTTCACTTCTGATTATAATTATTTTTTCTGTTTCCACCACACTGCAGTTCCTTCCTCCTCATGAATGTTCTCTTCAAAAAATATTTATTTATATATTTGGGTGCATCTGGTCTTAGCTGTGGCACGCAGGATCTTCACTGCACCATGCAGGCTCTTTCACTGTGGCTCTCAGGAACGACGGAGGATGAGATGGTTGGATGGCATCACCAACTCAGTGGTGAGCAAGCTTTGGGAGATCGTGAAGGACAGGGAAGCCTGGCGTGCTGCAGCCCATGGGGTCGCAAAGAGTCAGATGTACCTTAGCAACTGAACAACTAGGACTCTCTAGCTGAGGTGCTAGGACTCAGTGCTAGCAGCACTCAGGCCTAGCTATTCTGTGGCAGGTAGCATCTTAGTTCCCTAACCAGGGATCAAACCTGTGTCCCCAAAACTGCAAGGGGGACTCTCAGCCACTCGACCACCAGGGAAGTCCCATGTTCCTAATGGCATCTAGAATGGTGAGTCCCTTCCAGAAGATTCTCAGTTGACTTTGTCCAGATCCACCAGAGGAATCACCATCTATGGCAGCTAAAGCTTTATGAAATGCATTCCTTAAATAATGACTTAAAAGTCTTCTTGATCCACGGGCTCCAGTACGGATGCTGTGTTAGCAGGCGTGACAACAGAATTCATCTCATTGTACATCTCCATCATGCTCTCAGATAACCAGGCTCATGTGGGTTATCCCTGGTGAGGGAACTAAGATCCTGCGTGCCAGCTCATTTCTCAATGAGCAACACCGATAGACTTGCTCGACACAGGGTTGCCTCCAACTCTCAACTTGTAAGGAACACAGTATCTGTGAAGCACAATAAAGCAGAGGGCAATAAAACAAGTGTGCCCATTAAGTAAACACATTCCACTTCCTTGAAGTACATTATGCAGATATGATGAAAACTTTTTATGTGAGTTACTGATCATTTCCTTGGTATATATTCCCAAAAGATACCAGGGTCTAAACATTTTTAAAATGCTTCACAACTGTTGTTAGAGGAGAGAGACATTTCACAGAGAGAAGCGTCAGCAAAAAACGAGGATTCTAGTGCAGAAAACAGAACAAAACAAGCAAGAAACCCAGACACCTGCCTCTACGAAGGTAAGCAAACGGAGAAGGTGGGCAATGAGGCTGCATGCAGAAGCCGTGTCCCCAGATGGACGCACCCTCCAGGCTGGAGCCCCCAGACACACACCCATGCCCAGAACTTACCCGTTCTCGTAAGTGACGGCCGCCCCACTCATTCTGATTCCCCAGCTGTGTAGGATCCTTGTTCTCACTGACCCCCAAATGCCTTACCACCATCCTGAATAGCAAGCGGCATGCAGGGTTAAAAGGGGAGGGGGGGTGCCCTCCCCCTGACATTCTTAATCCCCTTCTGCTCATGGAAAGGACCTGTCATAGAGTAGTCACTTGGCCACTCCAGGGGTAAGAAAGACTTGGAAATTCCTGGCAGTGACGTGTCAAACTCAAACTTCTATCACTGTGGCAGAGATGAAGAATAAATATTTGGGACACTCAAGGTCTATTTCAGGAACAGAAACAAAAGTGGTAACAAAACAAAGCCAAACAGATGATTCCTTGTTATCGTTTTCCAGGCGGGAGGTGCTATCTCATACTCAGTGATCTTATCCCTTTCAGTATATAAAGACAAGTGGATGAAGAATTATTGGATTAGAGGACTAAATCTCTTTAACATCTGCAATGAGGAAGGGATTACAGTTTCTTGAAATGATGTTTAAAATGAAACAAAAATGCCTTCCTCTTCCTCTGAAAGCATTTTGACCACAAATTCACATCTTTTCACTTCTTTAACCCCCAATCCCCTCCCTTACAAGAGGCATACTGGGGGATCACCTTCAAGAAAACCCACACATTCTGTGATAACAGAGTAGCTTAGAAAACCACAGAAAGTTTATTCATTGGCAAGGTACATACAGAAAGCATTAAACGTTTATTTTTAGGTGCTAGCATATGCTTTTGAAAATCTTTGAAGTCAATAACACCAACAGCCTAATTAGATATCTATTTTCACCCAAGTGTGATTTATCAGCTTTAAAAAATATTTACCTAAAATTAAATATTTATACACATACGTATGTGCATACTCAGTGACTTTAGTCCTGCTCAGCTCTTCTTGACCCCATGGACTAGAGCCCGCCAGGCTCCTCTGTCCACAGGATTCTCCAGGCAAGAAGACTGGAGTGGGTTGTCATTTTCTCCTCCAGAGGCTCTTTCTGACCCAGGGACTGAACTCGCACCTTCTGTGGCTCCTGCATTGCAGAGGGAATCTTTACTGCTGAGCCACTGAGGACGCCCATATATGTACATATACTATGCATAAATTACCTACAGTTCTTTTGAAAAATAATGATATAGCTAATATAAACTTCATTAAAATTTAAGAGTCCATGTGATAAACCTGATAATGCCTTAAATTTTTCTGAGATGTTTTCTTGAGCCATTTCCCTAAAGGAGTTCACATATTCAATCTATCTTAGAACTGGGAGGAATTTTAAGTAATCAGCTAGTTCACCCAATGCCTTAAGAAAAATAAAGAGTTACTGTCACTTTTTAGATCAAGTTACATGATGTTAAATGACTCACCCAAGGCCTCAAGACTATTAAGTTTCTGTTTTCTCAGCGATGTTTTTTCCTTCTAGCCAAACAAATTTCAATACCAATTGCACATGCACTCATAAGACATTCAAGTGCAAGATAATTCATTGAGAAATCCCATTCCAGGATCCCATATCCTACCGCTTGCCCAGTAGGATAAAGTGCATCTGTCTAAGAAAAACATATAGCAAGTGTTACATTCAGCTTCTTGGCTTCGGTTCTGATTAGTAAAACACACCCCCTACACGGAAGACAAATAAGATGTAAACTTCAGTACAAATGCATGACTGGATTGGCTCCGTTTAATGCATCAGTCGCTTCAGTCATGTCCGACTCTTGCAACCCCACGGACTGTAGCCTGCCAGGTTCCTCTGTCCATGGGATTCTCCAGGCAAGAACACAGGAGTCGGTTGCCATGCTCTCCTCCATGGGATCTTCCAGACCCAGGGACTGAACCAGCGTCTTTTAAGTCTCCTGCACTGGCAGGTGGGTTCTTTACCACTAGCACCACCAGGGAAGCCCTTAGAGCACCGAGCTCCATGCAGACCACTCCTTCCATCCAAAGGAAAGGAGAGGAACGTAAATCAGCAGAACAGAATCCAAGGACACTTGGTGTGTTTGTATTCAGAACCTCTCCAGGTGGCCTCCTCTGTGTTTGACTTTGTAGTGCTAACCAAGAGGACTCATTTACAGGCCAGAAGCCTCAGACACAAGCCAGACGTTTCTTGCTCAGAGTTCGCTGCCCTGAGATGAGTTCTGACAGCCCGGACACGCAGACACGTTCTTCAGGATGCAACCCTGCACACACACAGGGAGCGCCGGGCAGGGGGGCTTCCACGGATCTGGATGACCTTCTCGGTCGCTTCTGTCCACCTTGCGCTTTCTAGAGGAGACACACCCTGGAAGGACTCGGTCAGGGTGCAGTTCCGTTCCAAGCAAACGTTCGTTATACTTGGCAGATGGCAGCCACATGGGTCCTTTGGTCAGGAGAACAATAGTTTAGGTAAAACTGAAATGTCCACTCTTCTGACACCCAACACGCTTTATGCAACTGAAATCTGGGAAAACCGCACCACCAGTCATGGGCTTAGACGGATCAAACAGCATCAGGTTAGTAAAATGTGTCGCCTGGCCTGGAGTAACTACAATTAATTGCAATTATTTTGGATTACACTTAACACCATCTGGAGGACCTTTTCTCGTGATGGGCTGGCATCCACCACGTGGCAGCCGGGGTTCTCCATCCGCTGGTAGCACACTTCTACCCTGGAGACAAGCAGAATGAAAGAGTCAGCCCATGTGTTGACACAGCCCTTCGTGCAAATGTTGTTTTCCTACGGTAATACAAACAGCTTGAAGCCAGGTCCCCATCTGGTTGAGCTCACTCCCCCTACCCCAGGCAACCTGCTGTGCACAGGAAACACTTAACACATCTAGTTTAATAAATGAAAAATTAATAATATTTTATAGCTAGCCTTTATTGAATGCCTAGTACTGCCAAGCCTAAAATTCTGCATAGTCTTCTCATTTTATACTCAAGAGTAACTTCTAGGAGTAGAACCATTGTTATTTATCCCCATTTGGAAAAGAAAGGGGCAGATGCTCAAAGAGATTAAGTTTCCCAGTGGCAATTTTCTCAGGAGTCTGCGCCCTGAAGGATGCTGCACAAGCCAGAGGTCCTTGGCATGAGCACTGTTTTCACTTAGGACTCTTCTGCAGTTGCACAGAATTCCACCTCCTCTTCTGGTGTTAACCAGCCTTTGCATGTGCGGAATGCCCAGGGACGATCATGTGACCAAAACTCTAGAGCTTTGTGGTTAAAACGAGTACCCAGACTCAGTCATAAAAAGGAACGAAACAATGCCATCTGCAGTGACATGGACGGATGGACCTAGAGACTGTCACACTGAGCGAAGCAAGTCAGACAGGGAAAGACAAATATCATATATCGTTTATATGTTGGATCTAAAAAAAAAACAGTTCAAAGGAAACTATTTACAAAACAGAAAGAATCAGAGATGTGCAAAACAAACTTATAGTTAAGTAAGGGAGTAACTGTTAGTTGCTCAGTTGTGTCCAACTCTTTGCGACCCCACAGACTGCAGCCTGCCTGCCAGGCTCCTCCATCCTGGGGATTCTCCAGGCAAGAATACTGGAATGGGTTGCCATGCCCTCCTCCAGGAGATCTTCACAACCCAGGGACTGAACCCATGTCTCTTATGTCTCCCATGCTAGACAAATCACTTAACCTTTTGAGCATCAGTTTCGGAAGCTATAAAACATGGCTAATATTGTCCTTGCAAGGGTTTCAGAGCATCAGAAGTAAACGCCTGACACACAGGGAGCCCCTAGCAGGCGGTCATCAGACAGTGCTCATGTGTGTCCTATTACGATGGCCCAGAAAGGAGTGTTGTCTCACTCAGATTCACCCTGCCACTGACACCGCCAGGACTAGGAGGAGGGTATCTCCTGGCTACAGAACAACCTCACTGGAGCCCCAGGGAACTGACCCAGGGGAAGGGGTGACTCTAACTAGGAGGATACTATCTCGCTGGTTTGGAAAATGGGAGCCATGTCATCTCCTCCATTCTCCTGGAGTCAGTGCTATTTCTGGGTCATCACCACAGCCAGAGACCCCTGCCCTTCATATCACATCAGGACACCTACTTTTGACGAAATATGCTGTTGGTCTCCAGCTCAGTCTCCTCTCTGGTCTTCTCCATGCCTCGGCCCTCAAGTCTCTGCATTCGCTCCTCGGGGCTCACGGTGAGCAGCAGGACCAGGTCGGGTTTGAGCAGGTCCCTGGGCCACTGGTATATAGGGTGATGGACGGGGGGCAGGTGCTCGAGGCCCCCACTCACCTCGGTGGCTATGGCATAGGTGGCCGTGCTGTGCCAGTACCTGAAGAGGAAAGAGGTAGTGAGTTCTCCATCTGCAGAGAAAATCAAGGCAGTACCTACAAATCAGCCACTGAGGATGACAAAACCAGGGATGGCTCTGCTGAACTTGTCCTCGTACTGTACACAAAAAAGAGATAAAACAAAATCTCATTTTTTAAACAAATTTATAACATATGAAAATTAGATAGAATCAGTAACCACAATAAGAATCTGGTGCATACTTCTCAGAGCTCCATTTTCTCGGTTGAAATTGTATGTGTGGCAAGACTACTCTATTGCTTTGGCCCTGCAGGATGCTTTCTTTTTTGAAGGCATAATGGCAGAGGATGTAGCTTTATTTGGTTCAGTTCAGTTCAGTCACTCAGTCATGTCTGACTCTCTGCAACCCCATAGACTACAGCATGCCAGGCTTCCCTGTCCATCACCAACTCCCAGAGCTTGCTCAAACTCAAGTCCATTGAATTGGTGATGCCATCCAACCATCTCATCCTCTGTTGTCCCCTTCTCCTCCTGCCTTCAATCTTTCCCAGCATCAGGGTCTTTTCAACTGAGTCAGTTCTTCACATCAGGTGACCAAAGTATTGGAGCTTTAGCTTTAGCATCAGTCCTTCCAATGACTATTCAGGATTGATTTCCTTTAGGATGGACTGGTTGGATCTCCTTGCAATCCAAGGGACCCTCAAGTCTTCTCCAACACCACAGTTTGAAAGCATCAATTCTTCAGGGCTCAGCTCTCTTTATAGTCCAACTCTCACATCCATACATGACTACTGGAAAAACCATAGCTTTGACTAGATGGACTTTTGTCAGTAAGGTAATGCCTCTGCTTTTTAATATGCTGTCTAGGATGGTCATAACTTTTCTTCCAAGGAGCAAGTGTCTTTTAATGTCATGGCTGCAGTCACCATCTGCAGTGATTTGGGAGCCCAAGAAGATAAAGTCTGTCACAGTTTCTATTGTTTCAGTAGATTTATTTGGTAGTCTGTTGGTATTTAACATTGTGTGGTGGTCAAATAAAAATACACAGGCCCATTCGGTTCCTATGGTGTTTTAAAACAAAACTTGTTGAGAAGACATGGAAGCAACCTAAGTGTCCATAAACAGAGAAATGTATGAAGAAGATGGGTTCATATACATGATGGAATATTACTCAGCCACGAAAAAGAATGAAATAATCTCATTTGTAGCAACATGGATAACCTAGAGATTTTTATACTAAGTGACATAAGTCAGAGATAGACAAACCCGTATGACATCACTTATTGTGTAACATCTAAAATATGACAGCAATGAATCGAAGATACTGAAACAAACACAGAGAACAGACTAGTGTTTGCCCAGGGGGAGGGGAGTTGAGGGATGAATGGAGTGGGAGGCGGAGGTTAACAGAGGCAAGCTATTACATATAAAATGGATAAACAACAAGGTCCTGCTATTATATAGCACAGAGAACTATATTCAACACCCTGCGATAAACCATATGGAAAAGCGAATCTCAGAGGAGACCCTGAACAGAATCCACTGTTCCTCCCTCCGGGCTCTCAACCCTTTCCTACTCGACTGTGTTGAAGGATTCCCTGTGAGTCAGACCTAGCCATTTACAAGCTCGTTTTTGTCTCCTCCATTACAGAATTCATTTTTCAGTCATCTCTACATCCTAAAGCCTGAAACGAGTGTCTGGCACACAGTAAGTATGCAATGAACACGGCTTATTGGATATATGAAAGATTGCATTAAGATTAAACCGATCAAAGAAAACCACCCCTGAATATTCATTGGAAGGGCTGATGCTGATGCCAAAGCTCCAGTACTTTGGCCACCTGATCTGAAGAGCTGACTCACTGGAAAAAGACCTTGATGCTAAGAAAGACTGAAGGCAGGAGGAGAAGGGGTTGGCAGAGGATGAGATTGGTTAGATAGCATCATCAACTCAATGGACATGAATCTGAGCAAACTCTGGGAGACAGTGAAAGTGTTAAGTCACTCAGTCATGTCCAACTCTTTGAGAACCCATGAACTGTAGTCCACCAGTCTCCTCTGTCCATGGAATTCTTCGGGCAAGAATACTGGAATAGGTAGCCATGCCCTTCTCCAGGGGATCTTCCCAACCCAGGGATTGAACCCAGGTCTCCTGCATTGCAGGCAGATCCTTTATGGTCTAAGACACCAGGGAAGCCACTGGGAGATAGTGAAGGACAGGGAAGTCTGGCATCCTGCAGTCCATGGGGTTGCAAAGAGTCAAACACAACTTAAAGGCTGAAAAACAACAATTAGAATCATTGTATTAATTGGCATCCTCTATTACACTCTTGCCCTGTTTTTGTCATATTCCAGTGTTAAGTGACAAGATGCAAAACTCCAAATCCAGTATCAAAGGACTACAAAAACATTTAAACCTTCACAAATATTTATGAAACAATTAATACACATCCCACTGTACAGAGGCCCCCACGGCCCCATCCTTATCTGGGCTGTCCACTCACTGTATGCGATGTTTTAAAATCTCAGATTGTTAATCACTTTAGATCTGAGCTACATTTCACAGTGCAAAGGACATGCTTGTTCTTCATCTACAAAATCATTCACAGTGCTATCAAAGCTGTGTGTTGGTTTACTTTCTACCACCTACTCGGTTGGTGGATGTAGGTGAGTCTTAAATTCCTTGTCTGGAAAATGAAAGCCATGAAAGCTTTGTGTTTTTTTCCCATAGTTTTTACAAAAATAGTCAAGTGGTTATAAAAAGTATATCACACTGTCATTTAACAAAATATTTAATTCTTACTGGGCACCAGTTAAAATAAAAGCTGCATCATTCCAAATTATGACAATACCAAGAGTCCTGAAAAGAATAAATGTAAAAAAAATTAATTTGGGAGTTGATCAATTCTAATTTCACTCATCCTGCAGAGTCCCTTTCCACCTCCAAAAAGCATGCCGCATGCTTGAATTCTGTCTGCGGCCACTCACGTGTATCGTTGTTGTTTAGTTGCTAAGTCACGTCTGACTCTTTGCGACCCCATTGACTGTAGCTTGCCAGGTTCCTTTGTCCGTGGGATTTCCCAGGCAAGAATACTGGAGTGAGTTGCCATTTCCTCCTCCAGGGGATCTCGACCCACGAACAGGACCCGTGTATCTTATGTCTCCTCCGTTGGCAGGAGGATTCTTTACCTCTGAGGCACCAGCGAAGCCCTGTGTATCACTTACCAGACTCCTAATCACTTACAAACTTGCATTCTCACTTTTTCTATCGGATACATCTTGTCTCCCCAGCTGAACAAATCCACGCAGGTCGAGGTTTTCTCCTTCTTGGCAACAGAATGACAATTTGCACTGCATTTTCCACGTTCTCCCCGTTCACCAAATTAAATACTCAGCTCCGAACACAGAGGCTGATACTCTCTAAATGTAAAAAGCCTTCTTTATTCTAGCAAAACCATCAGCAAGAATAGATTTTTAAAGATAATAAGGGTGATTAAGTTGCCAACCTTAACCACAGTCACCATCAGAAATTACTGTCTCCCTTATTTTTTCAGCTAGATGATGGTGTTGTCTAAAATGGATTTCGTTAAAATCTTTAAACATGAACAAAACCCACTCAGACAACAAATAACTGCTCTTTTCATCTGACAAGGTGATCTAGTATTATCTCTTTAAAGACCAAAATTGCAGACAATTCACAGACACAAAGAAGAAAAATCAGGGAAGAATGGGGGCCCTGTTTTGCAAAGCCAGAGTCCTCTCACTGACAACACTGCAGCTCATTTTAAATAATCACAGCCTCTGGCCATCAATTTCAGACTTTTTATTATTTAGTTTTCTCCATTCCCGCCATCAGAGAAACCACATTAGTTCAAATCAAATGCAATTTGCTGATGTCTTATACATTGCTTATATAATAATGCTTTATATTTTAATAGCAATTTGTTGTTTGCAATGCATGTCTGCCTACATCGACTCATTGGATATTCATCACGAGTCTTTTTTTTTTTTCATTTTTATTTTATATTGGAGTAGAGTTAGTTAACTATGCTATGTTAGCTTCAGGAGTACAGCAAGGTGATTCAGTTACAGGTATCTATTCTTTTTCAGATTCTGGTCAGCAGGGAACGGATAAGGAATTAGGGTGTCATGAATAAGTGTCTGCCTCTATGCAGGAGCCGGTGCTGCTGATTTGGGGACATCTCAGGAAATAATACACCTTGTGGAGTCACACTTCAGTACGAAAAGCCTAGTCTTTCTCCACAAGATAAAGGGGACTGTATCACAAAAAAGGTATCAGTGCAGTAAATCTGGACACTTTAACAACAGGCTGAAAACATCCCACAGGTGACGGAGTCCCACAACAGAAAGCAAAATCTTACCCTTCCTCTAGGATCCTTTGTGACTTGCCAACTCTGAAATAATTATCTTGCCATCTTCACAGTCAAAAGTACCCACCGGTACTAGAGCTGAGATGACAGTGAGGGCCTTCTAACTAATTTCTACTGTTTTCATCTCTTCCCCTCAATCACCCCCTCACACTTCATTCTCAATGTACAGAGTGATCTCTTTATGAAATTTCAGATACGCAGGTATCTGTCTCTTTTGCAGGGACAAAGACATGTGAAGAGGTAGAAGTTCTGTTTCTGGGTGTGGCAATTAGCTTTGATGTAAAATTGCAGTACAGGTGCTTCAGAATACTACGCTAGCTTCTGCTATACAAGGATGTGAATCAACTATATATATACACACACACACACACACACATATATCCCCTTCCTTTGGACTCTCCCCCGTCTCACCCCTCTAGGCCATCACGGAGCACCGAGCTGAGCTCCCTGAGCTATAAAGCAGCTTCCCAGTAGGCATCCATTTTACACACGGTCATGTTTACATGTACACGTCAATCGCAATTTCCCAATTCCTTCCACCTTTCTTGCCCCACCTTTTGTCCACACATCCATTCTCTTCATCTGCAGGCCTTGCAAATTGGGCCATCTGTACCATTTTTCTAGACACATTAATATACGCTATTTGTTTTTCTCTTTCTGACTTTCTTCACTCCCTAGGTCCATCCACGTCTCTACAAATGACCCAATTCCCTTCCTTTCTATGGTTAATACTCTATTGTATATATGTGCTCATTTTCTTTATCTTGATGGCATCACCGACTCAACAGACATGAGTCTGAGCAAGCTCCAGGAGTTGGTGATGGACAGGGAAGCCTGGCGTGCTGCAGTCCCTGGGGTCGCAAAGAGCTGGACACGGCTATGCAACTGAACTGGACTGAACTTCTTTATTCACTCCTCTGTTGATGGACATTTGGGTCGCTTCCATGTTCTGGCTATAGCTTTTAAGTGACTAACGTTCCCACCAAGAACAGCGGAAAAGCTGGACTAGTTTAGTGGAAGACCAGCAATGCTAAATGTTGGCCAGGATGTGGGTCAAAGGGAATTCTCGGACACCGCTGTCGGGGGAGGGTGGGGAGGGTGCTGTGAAGTTTTAACCACTTCAGCACTTTTTGTGGCGCCTCCTCCAGGTGAGTACACGTGAGCCCCCTGCACCCTTGCAATCCCACTCCTGGGATTCTAGGCAACAGAGACATACACGGGAAACTGAGGGCCAGCATCCGCTAGGTCCCTCCAACTGTAACTTGCTTAATAAATAATACACTGTAACCTGCCTTGACTCATCACGCCTGATTTAACTGTTTTCACAAACCCCTGCATGTTCGACAAGCGTCACATACCCTAAACAGTAAGTAGCAACATCCTTCTCCACCCCTATTGATAGTATCTTGGTCTTAGGAGTCTTAAAATGTTTGCCCAAGTTGGAGTTCTTTCATAACTTGGAGTCAGTGGTGTGTGTTTCAAGCTCCAGGCTTAGGACTGGTTGGGATCACTGACCCTCCCAAGGTAGTGACTGGTCAGCCACCTTTTGGTGTCAGAGGGCCAAAAACGTCAACTGTGCAGTCATCTCCGGACATGCTTGGTTGCACCTGCCCTCTATGATCACCTCACCTTTCTCCTACTTGCTATCACCTTTCCCCAGGCTCCCAAGATCTCAAGACCACAATGGCTTCCCTGGTGGCTCAGCTGCTAAAGAATCTGCCTGCAATGCGGGAGACCTGGGTTCGATCACTGGGTTGGGAAGATCCCCTGGAGAAGGGAAAGGCTACCCACTCCGGTATTCTGGCCTAGAAAATTCCATGGACTATACAGTCCATGGGGTCGCAAAGAGTCGGACACAACTGAGTGGCTTTCACATCACTTCACTCCCCGCACGTCAGACTACCATGCATCTTTATCCCACAAATATCCCACAAACTCCTTGCTTTGGAGAAGGTGGACCTGAGATTTACTCCCATCTCCTAGCTTGGTGCTCTTGTGAATNGACTATACAGTCCATGGGGTCGCAAAGAGTCGGACACAACTGAGTGGCTTTCACATCACTTCACTCCCCGCACGTCAGACTACCATGCATCTTTATCCCACAAATATCCCACAAACTCCTTGCTTTGGAGAAGGTGGACCTGAGATTTACTCCCATCTCCTAGCTTGGTGCTCTTGTGAATACAGCCTTTCTTTGCTGCAAACAGAGGCTCAGCGTTTGGCTTGGGGAGCTCTGGGCAAACCAACCAGGATTAGTAACACATGTGGGCAAACAAAGCTGTATGAAAGGATGGTTGTGGCAACAGCGACAAAGCTCACAGGTCACATGAAGCCAGATGCAAATGGCACTCAGAGTCTATCTGCCTGTGTAGACTGTTCAAGAACAAGCAGAACAAATAAGATCCAGGAGTGGACAATCAAGGCTGTGGTTCCCACCAGGGGAAGGACAGATCATGACTGAAAGGGAAGGACTTACAGGGTTGAGTAAGGTTCTAAGTCACGATGTGGGTGCAGGTTGTCTTTGAATGCGTTCACTTTTTGAAATTCCTTGAGACTTCCATTTATAATTACTTCTCTTCCCTTAACACGTGTCAAACTTTAATGCAATCGCTCATCTTTCCAAAAATAAGAAAAACTGCAGCAGGACCAGTAAGACGTACATGGGAGAAAAGCTTAGGACGAATTCAGCTGCAACCGAAGTCTTGTGGCCCTCCCTGTCAACTGTATCTCTCTCCTTCCCAGAGGACAGCACTCTCCTAAACTGAATGGTCAACACCTTTCCAGCCCTTTTTAAATTTTTAATTGGAGGATAATTGCTTCACCATGTTGTGTTGGTTTCTGCCATACAACAGTGTGAATCAGCCATCAGCATTCATATACCCAGAACTTCCCAGGTGGCACTAGTGGTAAAGAAACCTCTTGCCAATGTAGGAGACAAAAGAGATGCGGGTGCTATCCCTGGGTCAGGAAGATCACACTGGAGGAGGGCATGGCAACTCACTCCAGTATTCTTGCCTGAAGAATCCCATGGACAGAGGAGCCTGGCNTTCCCAGGTGGCACTAGTGGTAAAGAAACCTCTTGCCAATGTAGGAGACAAAAGAGATGCGGGTGCTATCCCTGGGTCAGGAAGATCACACTGGAGGAGGGCATGGCAACTCACTCCAGTATTCTTGCCTGAAGAATCCCATGGACAGAGGAGCCTGGCAGGCTACAGACCACAAGGTTGCCAAGAATCAGACACGACTGCGGCCACTTAGCATGCATGCATACATATGTCCCCTCCCTCTTGAACTGTCCTCCCGCCCTCCACCCTCCAGCCCTTTTCACGGTATTTTTTTCTATTATTTTGCATGTAGTCTACTGAACATCTTTCGGTAACTTGATTTCTTTCATTTGAAATGATGGTTTTGTACCTTAGGCACACTGGCACATCGTACTCATGCACACAGCTATAGGATGCTCCGTCCTATAAATACACCAGTATTATTTACTTTCTTCTGCTGAAGCCTACTGGTTTTTCAAGGTTTTCAGTATTATGAACAAAGCTGAAATAGACTCTCTTGGTGTTTCTCCAGGAGATGCAAGAATTGGGACCTCATCATCATTTTAATTTTCATTTCACCGATTCCTGGGGACTTTAACCCTAGTATGACTTGCTTATTGTACCTGTTGTCTATTTCTGTGGCACTTTAAAGCCATTTTTTTGATTTACGGAAATTTAAAATATAACTCACCTTACGTCACCCTATTATCTGAAACCTTCCCAAGGCTCCCCTCTGTACTCAGAATAAAATCTGCACACTTTATCACAGCCACAGACACTGCTGATCTCTCTCTTTTTATCCATCCAGATAGCAGACACTCATCCAGAAGTTTTTCCTGGCCTGTTTCCAGCCCTGGAACATATTCCCTTCTTCCTGTCTCTACACTTTGCTCTTGCATCCCCCTCCACCAAAGCTTTCACTCCACAGTTTTCCATGTCTGTCCTTCTAGGGTCATTCACAGCTCAGGCCAACGGCACCTCTTCGCACAGGCCTTACTAAGCCACATCTAGTGGGGGTCAGCCATCCTCCACCACACGACCTCGCACTCTCCTTCTCACGGTCCTTGCTATTCTCTGATCATTATCTTACGTATCCATCTTCTCCTTCAGCACAACGTTTGCTCCACGAAAGCAAGGCATTTTCTAGCTCATTCCCCTCCAAGTCCCCTAAATCAAGAAGTCTCTGGCAAACAGTAAATGCCCAATATATGTTTGGTGAACAAACCAATAAACAAATGAGTCACTGAAAGCTTGATTTGTGAAGTACGGACTTTTGTTAATATTCCCAACATGGTATTTCTAGCTTTCTCACTTTGGCAAGCTACTTAACTTTCCTAAGACCTGTGCTTCTCATTAGCAATTTCAGGATCCAAGTAGTAGTAATTGTTCCATAGGTTAGGATAGTCTGTGGAACATTCTTGGCAAAATGCCAGCCAATGGTATAGGCTAATAAATCATAGACATTATTCCTATTATTATCATAATACAGTTTGGCTTAAACAGAATTGTATAATTGCAGATACAAATGTATGCTAGATGGACACACACACATACACTCATATGTTAGGAAGAAAATGCCAAATTCAAGGCAACATTACACCTACCTGTCGACAATCACAGGTGATTTGGTAGATTCCTTAGCTATTTCAGAAGCCACGATATAATTGCCCAAAGAGTAAAAAGCTCTTTTAATGATAGTTGGTTCATCATCAAAGATTTTCCTCCACTGGCTGATGCAAGAGGGTGGTGACTTCAAGAGAACAGCCTTGAGTGAATCTGAAACTGACTGGGTCACGGTGGTTTTACCTGCAGGTCCCACACAAAATACAGCATATTTTAACCAAGGCCATGGTATCTCTCCTCAAAGTTAACAGTAACTCAGAAAGAGCAAAGACAACTTTTCTACCTATAAAACTTATGAGTTGAATAAATAATATGGTTCTTTATTTTTAAAAAAGTTGCTGACCCTTAGGAACATGGGATTCCTCTATTGGTGTTAATAGTATCTGTCCGACCTCTGTCCTAAGTCACTGCAGTCGTGTCTGGCTCTAGAGACCCCAAAGACAGTAACCCACCAGGATCCTCTGCCCACGGCATTCTCCAGGCAAGAATACTGGGGTGGGTTCGATTCAGGGGATCTTACCGCCCCACGGATTGAACCCATGTCTCCCATGTCTCCTGCACTGGCAGGTGGGTCCTTAACCACTAGCGCTATTAATAGAGTGTATGTCGTGTTCAGTTGCTCAGTCCTGTCCAACTCTTTTCGACCCCATGGACTGTGGCCCGCCAGGCTCCTCTGACCATGGGGATTCTCCAGGCCACAGTACTGGAGTGGGGAGCCTTTCCCTCCTCCAGGGCATCTTCCCGACCCAAGGATGGAACCCAGGTCTCCTGCATCGCAGGCAGACTCTTCACGGTCTGAGCCGAAACAAAACGGCCACCTCACTAACAATAAAGTCTGGCATCAGCTCCCAGGCCCTCCTTCCCCTCCCCAGTCAGCTGACACAGGACGAGCCAGCCTCCCAAGGAGCCCCACGGCACTGTGGCTGTCCCGGGGCTGCCCTGCCCTGGGGCCACCCTCCTCCTGCTGCTGCGTTTGGGGCCAAGAGTGGGCACATCTCTTGCATTCTGACACCTCGTGGCAGCTTTGAAGGCTTCTGCCCTCCACTCCCTAGTTTTCCCAAACTTTGCTCTCTGGTTCCTGGCTGCACTGGGCCACTTCAAGCCTCCAACTGCCTGCCCGCTGCCATTTCTTCTGCCTGGAGGATCTCTCCCCACTTCCTCACGCGACCAGCGCCTGTCCCATTGAAAACCCAATCCAGGGATCCACCCCTCCAAGCTCTGCCAGACCATGATCCACTCTGCCTCTCACACCAAGGGGGCTGCATTCCCCCGTGTTCACGGTGGAACCCGAGGCTCAGCTCTCCTGGAAGTTGTCCCTTTTTCATCCCAAGCCAGCTTCGCTTCATCCCTGGCACACAACAGAGGCTCACAGCAGGTTTATGAGTTGAACCCTCAATAAGGTTTGCTTGCCAAGACCCATCTATTTCTGCAACTGATGTTAATCTCACTGCCTAGAACCAGCAGGTGACATTTTCTTACCTGTGGCATCCAGGCCCTCAATGACAATGACGGGGAACCTTCCCTTCTGGACCTGCTCTGGGCACTGGTCCACCAGATCGAGCACATCTCGGGCTTCAGGAATGAAGGACGTGCACTGGAAAGCAAGATCTGCACATCAGCAGCGGAGCCACAGGGCCAGGGCAGAAGCCATGTCTAACTGCTGAGGAAGACTGCATGGGGCTGATAAGGCAGAGTTGTGTTTGGTGCAAAGCATTTTGAACCTCAGAAAGGTTCTGAACTGTTCCTGACCTCACTGTGTACTCACAGAATCTCTACAGAGAGGCCCAAATGTATTCTTTTCTTATGTGCTTTCTCTGAGCAAGGCAATATTCTAAGTGCCCTTGGAGTATCAACTTGGCCCCTCTTCAAGATAATTCTACGAGAGTGTTATTATTATTAACCCCATCTACAAATCAGGGAAACCAAGGCAAAGAAACGCTTAAGAAATTTACTGAAAGTGACAAAGGCCTGCTAAGTTGCTTCAGTCATGTCCGACTCTGCGACCCTGTGGACTATAACCGGTCAGGCTCCTCTCTCCATGGGATTCTCCAGGCAAGAATACTGGAATGGGTTGCCAAGCCCTCCTCCAGAGAATCTTCCTGGCCCGGGGATATAATCCAAGTCTCTCAAGTCTCCTGCATTGGTAGGTGAGTTCTTTACCAGCAGCACCACCTGGGAAACTCAATAAATACCAATGTCTGGATCCAAACCCAGGTTTTGCAATTGTAAACACTCAGAAATAAGCCCAAGTTCCTAAAATGTATCTGATACAAGAGTCCAGCCTCAGGACCTATAGGCTGCAGTCAGAATGTCAGCCATCCCGGACCAAGCACCTCTGTGTGTCACCGGATTCCTTGTCCTAACACCGCGAGGCAGGTGTGTTACATACGAAATAAGTACCTGCCAGTAAGCAGGAGGGCACCACTTAAGTCTAAGTTTCTCCAACCCCCCGAACTCAAGCCCTCTTCTCTATGCTCCGATCTCCCAGAACCGGATAAGTGCTTCTGAGATGGCACAGCTCTTGCTCACACCCAGCGGCCCCTCCCCTCCCCTCCCGGGCACCCCACCGCTCCTGCTGGAATGTCAGCCTCCTATGTGGGGTTGGGGGTCCTGGCGGGCAAGAATCCGGAAAGAGCCCGGGGTCTAAACAGCGGCTGGCACAGAGGCCGCCTTCACCACCCGATTTGCTAACAGGAGTAAAGAAGCAAAAGACGTCGGGACAGGCCAGCTCCCCGCCTCGAGAGAGCCCACTGCCTCCACGTCCCTGCTCCGGGAGGTCTCTGAGCGCTGGGAAAGGATCTGACTTCTTACCGCCTCCAAGACGGCGCGGGAGGCCTCCCGGTGCGGAAAGACCCCAGAGCTGGGCAGGTCGGGTACCACCGGGTGCATAGCGGGCTCCGGCGCGGGCCCCACGCGCTCGCCGCCCAGCTGCCGCCAGCCCCGGCCGTCCCGCCGCTCCCAGGGGAGCTGCCACAGCTGGCAGAGCGGGTCCCGGGAGAACTCGGCCAGGCGCGGGCGCTGGGCCTCGGGGCAGGCGTCCAGCAGCGCCAGCAGCGCTTGCCGGGTGTCGGGGCTGTCGCGGGGGTCGCGGAGCAGGAACCCGTGCTGCAGGGCCCCGGCGCCGCCGTCCGGGCGGTAGCCCAGCAGCCGGCTCAGCTCGCATCCCTGGAAGGGGCCGCGCCGCAGCTGCTGCCGCAGGTGCTGATGAAGCCGGGCCGCGCGCACCCGGGCCCCCACGCCCCCGGTCCCCGGCACGCTCAGCGAGTAGCTGCGGCCCGGGGGGCCCAGGAGCGCGGCTACGCGGGGCTCAGGACGCGCGCCCGGCGCCTGCTCGCCCACTGCAATGTGCGCCAGAGTGCAGCCCGGCAGCTCCAGCGCGAAGCAGCGTGGCGGCTCCATGTCCCGAGCGCAAGCTCCGCGCCGCCGGCCCGAGAGGCGCGCGAGCAGCCGCCGCGCGCGGGGATGGCGGCCGAAGGTCATGGGCGCCTCCCGGTGCCGCCCCGCACGCTGGGAAAACGAAACCTGGGAACCGGCGGGCGGCACCCCGGGGGAAGCGAAAATGAAGCGGCGGTGGCGGCGGCGGCGGGAAGTGGGCGGGGCCTAGGTTGGGGCGACCTCCCCAGCTTCGCCTCCGCCTCCGCCCTACAGGGAGGTCGCGCTGCGAGCAGGCCGCCTCCAGGAGGGGCCGGAGGGGCAACCGCAGAGGCCGGGACGCCGGGCCGCCTCCGATGGGGACCCACGATGGGAGGATGGCCGGTGGCCCCAGGCCCCCGGTTGAATAATTCCTCCTGTGTTGCTTATGCCCGGGTACGGAGCGCGCGCGGTTGCGCGCGCGCGTGTGTGTTTTCATCGGGGTCCCCACCGCGCCCCGCGCCCCGCGCCCCGAGCCCCGCACCCCCTCACCAGCTCTTCCCCGCCCGGCCGCAGCGCCGACGCCTCCCCGGGGCTTGCCCCCGCAGACCAGGCGCGGCGCTCCGACTGCCCTCCCCCGTCGCGACCGCGGCCAGACTCCGGTGCTGGGAGCCGCTGAGTGCTTTACCTCCGCTTTACACAGGCTTTTCCCTGTTTTAGGATTATCTCCCTCCTTTAGTTGCCTCTCAGGCTGAGAAGTGTCCCCAGGTTGGGCCCTCCAAGTTGCCTTACAGACGCCCAAGTCTTGCACGCAGATGCAATGAGACAGCAGTGAGGTGCCCTGACAGCGCCTTCATCAGCAGCTCCGGCTTTCCATAGAACAGCAGCAATTACAAGATTATTTGGATGTTGTAGTTTGTTTGTACTCCTTCGTTCGTATCTTTGAAAATAATTGCTAGCAGACGCCAGAATTAGAAACAAAGATGGAAAATGATAGATAAACAGAAAACTAATGATTATGATTTAATCCGTGTGCATTTAGAGTGGGATTAGGTCTAATTCTGAAAGCAAACCCCTTTTTAATAAGTATGAGCTATTTCATGTGAAGTATGGGCTAATAGGGAGGGAATAATTCTGAGATTAAGATGTTTTTAGCTCTGTATGAACAATTTGACTTTTGGACATCGATGGAGCAGGTTTTCAGGAGTGTGGAGGATAAGAAAACAGGAAAAGTACAAAGTTCTTTCTGTTGTTCAGGACTGTAGTGCGTCCTCCAGATAACCTCTATTACCTCTTTTCCATGACCACCCCCATCATATCTGCTCTTCACTCAGGTTTTCCTTGCCACTTTCCTACCGGAAGACTGTGACCTCAGTGACACTGTAGGATCTGGGCTCAGTCAGTGGTAACCTTGTGTTGAAGACTGGAGATACGATGTCTTCATTGATAAAGGGGAAAAAAAATCTTATTGTTTAGCCCAATTTCAAGTGCCTAGGACAGAGAATGATGGCTCCAGCTTGGGTGGATGTTTGAATAAACTTTCCTGCTGGGATCTATGCTGTGACTTGGGGAGAGAAGCTGGGAGCTGGAAAGACACCTCAGAGGGCTTTGAATAAACCAATATGCTCAGTCACTTCAGTCCTGTTGGATTCTGAGGCCCTATGCACTGTAGCCTACCAGGCTCTGTCCATGGATTCTCTCTCTCAATCTCTCTGTCCATGGGATTTTCTGGGTAGGAATCCTGGAGTGGGTTGCCATTTCCTACTCCAGAATAAATGAATAGCGTGGCCTTATTCATTGAAAGAGTCAGATGATTTTATGGCTGCTTCCGTGATTTCAAGATCTCTAGACCATGAAATTTTTGCACCTTGTTTTATGTCCCTAGATAGGTTTTAGTGTCTCCTAGTTTATGGGAACCGAAATAGAATTTGTATCTTACTGTTGTGTGAAAATTGTATAAATCTTAATTATGTGGAATTGGTTCATGGTGTTTTTAAGGTCTACTGTACCCTACATTTCTGTATATCATTCTGTTGTTAATTTTTGACAGTTTGATATTGAAACTCCAACTACAAATCTTAATTTATCCACTTAATAATTGTAATATATAGTGGAACTAAATGTACCTTTGTTCTATATTTTCCAAGCCTCTTGTAAATGTGTTATACTTTCATAATTTAAAAAACAAAAAAGAAAAATGAATAAGAAATAAAATTTTATGAGATGTATAAATCAGAAAAAAATAAAAAGCCAGAGTCTTCAACACAGCATCAATCAGGAAAACATTAAATATGAAATATTCTAGTCATTCTGTTAATAGGGGGAAAAGCAGAGAGAATTAACTAGCATAAATGCAGTAATTATTAATGATAATTAATAAAATAAAAAAATAGCTTTTATTTTGAAGAACAGATTGGTTCTTGAAAACCTCTTTAAACAGATTTGCTTTTAGGTAGACCATTCAAGTGCATAAAAAGCAAATGAAATCAGCATAATATTAATAGTAACACAAGAGAGGAAAGATCTACAGACTATAAAGAACAGAAAAAAGACACGATTCTACATCAATAAGTCCAAATGCTACAAAATAAATAATGAACTGGGAAATAAAATAAATCCGAGAAAGAGTGGTGCTTCTATAATCCCAATCCCAGAAAAGTAGTTAAAGGTTCTGAGAAACACTGGGCCAGGTTAATAGGTAGTTGCTTTGTCAAGAAACAGGTAAACACTCTGCTACATAAGCCATCAGTTTCTGGTTCATAAAAGTGCTTTGGGGCACATTTGTGGGCTTCTGGCCTCAAAGAGCATGCTATTATATTGTGGAGTTGATTTTCCCACCAAGAAGGAGAGTTTAGATAGCTCTCTGTGAGAAGAAAGTTAACAGGGCAAAGGCAGATACTTACTCCTGGCATCTGTCCAGGGAAGTCTAGAACCATGATTGATACTGCCCAAATCCTAGAAATATGCCCTCAACTCTTCTCAGTATTCTGTAATAACCTAAATGGGAAAAGAATTTGAAAAAGAATAGATATTAATACATGTGTGCATATAACTGAATCGCTTTGTTGTACACCGGAAACTAACACAGCATCGTTAATCAACTGTAGTCCAATATAAAATTAAGGATTTTTAAAAATGGTATTTTATGCTTCTATGATGGATAAAATACAAATTAACTTAGAAACTTGAAAAAAGTTTCTTGCTTCTCTTATCAATCACTGATGGTTCTGTGTGTGTACCTGAAACAAAGATCATGCCATACCAGTTCATCTGAGTGTCTTTGCACAACCATCAAGACTGGTGCCTCATTCACAGGTGGGGTCCTGAGATTAGGTGGCTAAGAAGGAACACAGAAGGATGTGTCTACAGGTCCAGCCCAGCACCATGTAACTGTAACAACATCTGACTACATGTCAAATCCTTCCTCTTCCTTTTGTTCACTGAAACGACACTGTCCATCCATAATGGCCTCCCTCGGAGAACCCTACCCCTCTGCCTGAATGTTAAACTGAAGTGCCTTTGTTCAGGGAAACACCCTGACCCTGTCCATCTGTGGATGGCTGTAAGAAAAGAGAAATATACACATTTTCTCTGAGGCTGGCATTCTAGGGATATTTGTAAGATTAATGGCCTTTTTACTTGCCTTTCTCCTCTCCTCCTGCTCTCTGTTCTATAAAAGAAAGTGGCATCCAGTCCCTGAAAAGGTGGTTGTTTTGAGACATTAGTTCGCCATCTTCTTTTGATATGCCACCTCATCTCTCAATTTGCTGGCCTGTTGTGCAGTGAGCAGAGTGAGCTTGGACTGGGCTCAGCAACATAACGGCAGACCTGAGACTCCTCAGGCATCCCTGACGTGCTTTCTCACGCCTGTCTCGGGGGTGGAGGAAAAGGACGTCTGTCTGTTCAGCCCAGAAGGGAAAGTCTCAGAAGTTGCGCCCACCTTTCCAAACTCCTCTGATGTCCTTCTTTGCTTTGTTGTCCTTACTCCACACCTCTTCCCTGGAATAAACCTCAGCTGTGAGTGTGACCTGCTCCAAAGACCTGCAAGTCCTTATAGCCAATTAGCAANGCCCAGAAGGGAAAGTCTCAGAAGTTGCGCCCACCTTTCCAAACTCCTCTGATGTCCTTCTTTGCTTTGTTGTCCTTACTCCACACCTCTTCCCTGGAATAAACCTCAGCTGTGAGTGTGACCTGCTCCAAAGACCTGCAAGTCCTTATAGCCAATTAGCAAACATGTGGGTGGTCCTAAGACTCCTAAAACACAATCCAACACGCACACACACACACACACACACACACACATACACACAGGACTTAAAAGTTCAAGAACTCATTCTGAAGCACTACCACGTTCCATTTGATTTACTGAAATACTCACATGCACAAATATGGCTCTGAAAATTAGTGAAATGACACTCATCAGATGAACTAAATTACAACCAGTAAATCAGTGAACAGAAATGACAAAGAGTTAAATAAGTTTGCAATGCAGATAAGCAAGAAAGCACATGGTACACAATGATTTCCTACAAATCAATAATAAAAGTGCAGAAAATCTAACACAAAAAAGGGCTAGGAATTTGAACAGGCACCTCACGAAAGAGGATAACCAAACAGCTAACAAACATGTTGCTGTTGTTATTTAGTTGCTAAGTCACAGCCGACTCTTTCGTGACCCCATGGACTGGAGCCCACCGGGCTCCTCTGACCATGGGATTTCCCAGGCAAGAGTACTGGAGTGGGGTGCCATTTCCTTCTCCAAATAAACATATTAAAAAGATGCTTAACATCATTAGTCATCAGGAAACTGGAGAGTAAAACCACAATGAAACACCACTCCACACCCACTGATGGCTAACATTAGACCAGACAAAATAAAACTTTTATAATGACAATACCAACTGAGAAGGAAGATGAGGAACAGTGGGAACCGTTCTATTATTCTGATTGGAGTGTAAATAGGTCCAGCACACTCTGGAAAACTATGGAAGTAGGTGCTAAAGGGAAACGTGAACATTGCATGAGCCAATGATCCCACTCCTGGGTAGTATACCCAACTCACACGCATACTGATGTCGACCAAAAGACAAGTACAGGAAAACTCATAGCATAAGAAGAAAACAGTCCAAACCTTCCTGATAATGATGCTGTGGCTCGTGATATATTAAATGGATTGTGGTAAATCTGAGCAATGGAATCCTAGACGGCTATGAAAATGAACAGAATACTCTAGACGCAACAGAAGGGATAAGTCTACAAAGATAACCTCAAGTGAAAGAAACTATACAGAAACAAGTACACATGGTGTGATTCCATTCATAACTTCAAAAGCAGGCAAACCTAGGGTGTGGTCTTAGAAAACAGGACACAGTTATCTTTGGGGCAGAGGTAGGGTTTAGGACCCTGAGGGGAGGTCCTGGGCATCTGAAAGCCTGGGGAAAGTTCTATCTCTTGATCAAGATGGTTGTTACACACATGTGTTCATAGCATCCAAAATTTGTTCAGCTGCACATATATGAATTGTGCACTTTTCTTTATCCGGAAGTTGCTTAACACAAGATTTACCAGAGAAATAATACAAAGACTGCAAGTAGCTAGATGGATTCCATAGTCTAATGTGTGGCAGTCGCTGTTTGATGTTGCTTCAGGGATGATCCACGTCCAGGAGCAGGGGGTACCTTAGGGACGTGCAGGTGTTCAAAGGAAAAATACCTGGCTAAAGAAAAATGGCAGTGACATTTGGCTGTTACTCAGTGGCGTTTAGAATCTGCCTGCCGCTGCAGGGGACACAGGTTTGATCTCTCAGGTTTGATGTTTGTGAACATCACACATGCTGTGGAGCAACTAAGCCCCTACACGGAGAATCCGTGCTCCGCAACAGAAGGAGCCACTGCGATGAAAAGCCAACACACAACTAGAGAGTAGCCACTGTCCCGCTCGCCACAACTAGAAAAAGCCTATAAGCAGAAGAAGGCAATGGCACCCCACTCCAGTACTCTTGCCTGGAAAATCCCATGGACAGAGGAGCCTGGTAAGCTGCAGTCCGTGGGGTCGCTAAGAGTTGGACACGACTGAGCGACTTCACTTTCACTTTTCACTTTCATGCATTGGAGAAGGAAATGGCAACCCACTCCAGTGTTCTTGCCTGGAGAGTCCCAGGGACGGGGAAACCTGGTGGGCTGCCGTCTCTGGGGTCGCACAGAGTCGGACACGACTGAAGAGACTTAGCAGCAGCAGCAACGAAGACCCAGTACAGCCAAAAATAAAATAGATAAAATTAAAAAAATAAAAAGAAGAAAGGAAGGAAATAAAGAATCCCTGAATGATTCTTGAATGAATTATGAATCCCTGAATGAATGATTCAATGAGCAAATGAATGAATAAAAGAAACTGCCTTGAATAGGACAGACTAAAGAAGAAATCATAAAATAATTTGATAGTAATTATCAATTATTGACCAGTATTGTAAGTGTTTAAGTCCCGGTTCAAACCCTCACTCCCGAGGTGACATAGGTTTTACCAGCTGTAAGATACGTTGGCTCAGTGGTAAAGAATCTGCCTGCCAGTGGAGGAGAAGTGGGTTTGATCCTTGGGCTGGGAAGATCCTTGGAGAAGGAAATGGCTCCCCACTACAGTATTCCTGCCTGGAAAATCCCATGGACAGTGGACCTTGGTGAGCTGTAGTCCACGGGGTTGCAAGAGTCAAATATGATTTTACAATGAAACAGCAAGGTAAGTTAGTGCCTTCAAAATATAACCCAGTGCTTGGTACACAATGTTAAATGTCCTAGATATTTCTAGTTGGTTCTCTCTAGCCCTTTCTTCTGTGCTTAATAAACATCATGTCATTTAATCCTTAAAATGCTCTGGGTGAGACAGACATTAACACCCATATTTCCCAGATGCGTTAACGATATCAGGCAGGTAAAGAAAGTTACCCTGAACTAAACAATACTGACTGAACTGAGATTCAGACCTCTAAATGTTTGGCTTCAAAAGCCTGTATGGTTACCTTGTATTACATTACTCAGTATTTGACTGGAAATGGAAACAGATTTGGTTTTTGTTTCTTCATGCACACGTGACAGGGGTGGTAACTTACTTCCAGTTTCAGTCATGCTAAATTTAGTTTCAGTATCTTTCCCAATGAAATGAAAGTCATCTTTGTTTCCACTCAAAATACAACACGATTAAATAACAAAAGCTAACCCTAACTGAATGTTCTAAGTGATTCACATAAATTAGAATTTTCAGTCTCCTCAAACATCCCTTGAGAGAGCTGGTCTTGCAGATGAGGAATTAAAGATCCAGAGAGATACAGTAACCCAGTCAGGTCAGCTAGTAAGACATGAGCTAGGCTTGTGGTTTCACAGACTTAACCACGAGGACTATCCCAACTTCCTTCAAGTCTCTTGAAAGCCAGACCACACACGATCAATCAAACGCTGTTCCGATCAAAGAGGGTTCAAGGAGAGAAAATCCCAATACAGAGTTGAACATTTTCTAGGAAAAATGTGAAAATGAAAAGCCACAGTAATTCTTGACAACTAAGAAGCATGTTAGTTATTAGAAAAATGCATTTCAAAACTACATTGAGGTACCACTTCACACCAGTCACACTGGTCACTTTTTAATGGCCATCATTAAAAAGTCTGCAAATAATAAATGCTGGAGAGAATGTGGAGACAAGGGAAACTTCCAACACCATTGGTGGGAATGTAGGTTGGCGCAGCCGCTATGGAGAACTTGTATTTGGTTCCTTAGAAAACTAAAAACATCTATGGAGTTTCCTCAGAAAACTAAAAGTAGAACTCCTATATGATCCGGCAGTCCCACTCCTGAGCACATATCCAAAGGAAACTGTAATCTGTAAAGAAATATGCGCCCCGATGTTCATAGCAGCACGAGACGTAGGAAGAGCCTAAATATCCTTGACAGATGCGTGGATGAAGGAGACGTGGTGTCCAACTCAGCTCAGTCAAGCAGTGGTGTGCACTTCATTTCAGTCAAGCAGTCGTGTCCGACTCTTTGCAACCCCATGGACTGCAGCACACCAGGCTTCCCTGTCCATCACCAACTCTCAGAGCTTGTTCAAACTCATGTCCATCAAGTCAGTGATGCCATCCAACCACCTCATCCTCTGTTGCCCTCTTCTCCTTCTGCCTTCAATACCCACTACTGTGTATAAAACAGATAATCAACAGGGACCTACTGAATAGCACAAAGAACTATATTCAATATCTTGCAATTGCTTATAATGGAAAATAATTTGAAAGAGAATAGATATATACATATAAGTGAATCTATTTGTCACTTCCACTGTATAATCATAAAGGATTTGATTTAGGTCATACCCGAATGGTCTAGTGGTTTTCCCTTCTTTCTTCAATTTAAGTCTGAATTTGGTAATAAAGAGTTCATGATCTGAGCCACGGTCAGTTTGCGGTCTTGTTTTTGCTGACTGTATAAAGCTTCTCCATCTTTGGCTGCAAAGAATTTAATCAATCTGATTTCGGTATTGACCGTTTGGTGATGTCCATGTGTAGAGTCTTCTCTTGTGTTGTTGGAAGAAGGTGTTTGCTATGACCAGGGCANCGGTCTTGTTTTTGTTGACTGCACAGAGCTTCTCCCTCTTTGGCTGCAAAGAACATAATCAATCTGGTTTCGGTGTTGACCATCTGGTGATGTCTATGTGTAGAGTCTTCTCTTGTGTTGTTGGAAGAGGGCGTTTGCTATGACCAGTGCATTTTCTTAGCAAAACTCTATTAGTCTTTGCCCTGCTTCATTCTGTATTCCAAGGCCACTTTGCCTGTTACTCCAGGGGTTTCTTGACTTCCTACTTTTGCATTCCAGTCCCCTATAATGAAAAGGACATCTTTTTTGGGTGTTAGTTCTAAAAGGTCTTATAGGTCTTCATAGAACCATTACACAAATTTTAACATTTCTGGAGGTCAGAAGTTCAAAATGGACTCTGTGTGCTAAGATCAGTGTCACAGGCTCTCGGAAGAATCTGTTTCCCTGACTTTTCCAGCTTCCAGAGACTGTGACATCCCTTGGCTCAGGGTCCCTTTCATCAAAGCCAGCAATCATATCACTCCAACCTTTGCTTCTGCTGTCACATCTTCCCTGACTCTTGGGACTCCCTCTTCCATCTTTCAGAGACCCTCATGATTACATCGGGCCAGCTGTATAATCCAGAATTCTCTCTTACCTCAGTGGCCTTCATCACATCTGCAGAGTCCCTTTACCATGTGGGGAAACATTCACAGGCTCCAGGGATTAGGATGTGAACATCTTAGAGGCCATTATTCTGCCTAACAATGCTTGCATCTAGTGGGAACCAGCAGAAAATTCTCTGAGGTTCACATAAGCTTGGTGTCAAGAAAAATTTAGGGAGTTTGGAAACATGTGGCCCTAGACTGGGATTTGACTGCGGCATGGAGAATCTGTTCAGTCTTTAATTATCCAACACTGAGCAAGCTCAATTTCCTTGTCAGTAAGGTTGCTGTAGATATCTACATCTGATGGTTACTGGGGAATTAAATGAAGATACAGAATGTGAACACACAGAGTACTGAGGTTAGTAAACAAATACAGATGTTAACTCAATGACATAAATGGACAAATGTTTAGACTCTGCAGTATGAATAACAACTATTACTTCCTCAGTAAGAAATATATTCATTTCCTGGCCAATCTTTATACTATTAATATTCTTTTCCCCTAAGTAGTTTCTAATAAGTTTAACATTTAAATAACTAGGGGATTCATTTGCAGTGATGCTGATGCCTAATTCTAATTCAAGATAAATTACTGGTCTGAAAAAAATACTTCAGTGAGTTGGGGTTTTAGAAGAATTTATAGAGTTTTTAAAATTTATGGCAAAGGAATTCAACATTTTTATAATTTAAGATTCTTCTTTGCTCTTTTAAACTGACATTTTTCATTCACTATATTAAAAAGCACATCCTTCTTTTTATTATAGCTTTGAGATTAGCTCCCATCACACATATACTCTGTGATGAGTAATTAATAATTGTCATCTCTATTAGAAAGCTTGTCTCGTTCCAACCATCAGGATATATAATTCATTGTCTTTTCTAGGTGATTTATCACAAACTTCTTGAAACTGACTTTTGGCTACAATATAAAGATATGGCTCATATTATTTTCAGCAGCCATCTCTCGTAGCATTCAAAGAAGACTATGTCCATGATTCTAAAAACCAGAAATTTTATTATGACCTCAACTGCTAACCTAATGGAATTTAATGTGTGCTTAGCTACACAGGAGATAAACAACCCAGTAACAAACTCATGGCATATATGATAAATACATCACATTCCAACATTATCCCTCCTCCTATTCCTGCCCCTTGATATAATAACACTCCATGGGGAATCTCTGATTTACCAGCTAGAAGCAGAATCTTATAAGCAGACAGCAGCATATGCCAGATGTAAGAGTTAAGGTCCAGAAAATCCTTCCACGCATTCACAAATATTTTTGCTTTGCCTTGCTGGAAAATCTCTAGTAAAGAACAGTAATCTTACTACTCCACACTTTTAACTTGCTGCCCAAGACTCAGTGAAACTAGTGGCTATTTTGCTGCTTAGAAGAAGAGATTGGAGGAATGTACTTTTTATTCTTCTAGGTTACTTTTCCTTAAAGTATTTATTTACTTGGTTGCACCAGGTCTTAGTTGTTTCATGTGAGCTCTAGTTCCCTGACCAGGGGTCAAACCTGGGCCCCTGCATTGGGAGCACAATTTTAGCCACTGGACCACTAATGAAGTCCCAGTTAGTTTTCTTAGATCTACAAAAATGATATTTCCTTTCCTAGGTGTAAAGGTTTAAAGTCATTTAAATTTTTTTCAATATTAGAATCAATTATCATATATAGGCTATTAACAGATTTTTTCTTTAATAAAACACTTTTTCAGTACTTTCTTCATTTATGCACATACAAAACTGAGAAAAGATAAGGAATAAATTCTTCTGTATCTAAGATAACATGATGATGCCTCAACAGAAATAATTTAAGAAAACAAAGCATTTTATAGGCCTCAATTTATAAAATTTTGTGATGATGTGAATGATGATCATAAATGTTTGAAAAAATTTGCTGTACTAGTTACGTGCAAAGGCCAGGGCTGAGTATTCAGTGAGGGTCAGGGAGATGAGCGAAGAACAGACACATGTACAGCTCTTGACTCTCTTCTACCAACAGCCCTCCATCGCAAGCTGTACCAGAACCTACCAGTTTTTCCCTCAGTCACTGTCCGTGGCTTCTACCATTTTTCATTTATTGATAATCTTTAATGAGCCAGGAGCATGACCTAGGGCATTCTATATTTTCCTACGAAGTGAAGTAAAAGTCACTCAATTCTGTGCGACTCTGCTCACTTAAAAAAAAAAAAAAAAACACCCCACCCCCCAGTCCTTTCTGCTCCAAAGTCAAGGGAAAAAATCCAGTAGCCTGATGGGGCCATCCTCGCTTGCTTATTTTGCCTGTCTCTGTAGAAGGCTGGTGACTCAGCAGCCTGTGCATGGAGCTCTCTGACTGACAACGCCCCTCAGTCCCCAGAAATGGTATCAACGCACTTTCATGAGGAATGTAAGTCACCCCCAAAAGCTAATCTCTGTATACAGTTTTAAGACACTAGGACTAAGGTCAAGAAATCTTTGACATACTTTTAATATGTGAAATCATATGATACTGGGGAGGTGTGAGCATGAAATATATGCAGCCTTCTTTTCTACCATCCAGCAGTAGCTCATCCCACTAATATCAAACAAGGAATTCAAAGTGGAAAACAAAGTCTGTTCAAAACAGTAAACACACTCCAACAACGAAACATACACACAAATTCCACTTTCATAAAACACGAAGCAAAGGAATGTTCCACTTGCATTCCTTTTAATCCCATAAAAAATACTTTGCAAACATTTAAAATTACGTTTACAAAGTATCCTGGATTGTAAATTAAAGCAAAAGCAACCCATGCCTGGCAAATCCTAAGAAAATTAACTGTGAAGAAAATCTGGGGTGCCTTGGAGCATTTCAAAAGACTAAAGAGTTAGAACTCAAGAGTATTGTCTTGGGGAAAATAATTTCTAAATAAAAGAAACATTAAAATCTAAGAAACAGACAATACTGGCAAAAATTATCTTTGCTGCATGGTCTTAAAATAAGGCTTCTTAACAGAATTTTCAGTTTAAAAACCAAAACTGCTCTCCTCTGCTTGGAAAATAAAAATTAACATTAATACCAGTAAACCATAAATTTAGCACCCAGGATGTTTCAGACCCCTGGTCTGCACGTGACATTTATGATGTCATTTAATTTCCACATCAGACCCATGAAGTCAGTGAAAATTCATACTTTTACAACTGGAGGAGAAAAAATGAGACTTAGAGATAAAGTTGTTTGCACAAGGACATATACAGTCAGAAAATATTTGAAGAAAGCAGTTATAAATCAGATTGCTTTTGTCTAAAACTGTATTGACTCTGTAATTCTTATAGAAATGTGAGTCCCTTACTGGAATACAAAAATACATTCTCTTTTGCTGTTAAGCTATATGACATTTTTTTTTTAATAAAGTTATTTATGTGAAACCTTAAAAAGTGAAATCATTAGAGGCAACCAGGAACACCCGAGTCATGTCAAGGACCTGAGAGCACACCGGCCTCAAGAAGTTCAGGCAGCTCCCTGAACAACTGTGACTAGCTCCCTAGTGTGACTTCCAGGGAGCTGAAGGGAACACAGCTTGTGGCAGGCCTCTCCACTCAGTGGAGGGAAGGGGACAGGGCGCCATTTGCCACATGGTGTAAACAACGTGATAAAACAAATGCCAGTCTTGGCTCTGCACTGCTGCTCCACAACTTAATAACCACAGGACTTCAGGACACTTCCCCAATGTTTTCAGTCTTAATTTTCTTTCGGGTAGGCGGGAATAGCTGTCACACCTGGACGATGTCACAGTCAAAGAAGACTGAATGAGTAACTCACTGGTACAACAATCGCCACAAAACAGGAAGCACTACCATGATTTCTTCTGCTTGCCCTCACCTGCACAATCACCTTAGTGCTACCCAAGACTGGAAAGCACTCCTGGGACTTTACTGTAGGTGAAAAAGAAAAGTGAAGTCACTCAATCGTGTCCTACTCTTTGTGACCCCATGGACTGTAGCCTACCACGCTCCTCTGTCCAAGGGATTTTCCAGGAAAGAGTACTGGAGTGGGTTGCAATTCCCTTCGCTAGAGGATCTTCCCGACCCAGGGATCGAACCTGGGCCTCCCACATCGTAGGCACAGACGCTTTACCATCTGAGCCACCAGCGAAGTCCTTACCTTATAGGTAAGAGCCTCCTGTTCCAAGAAGTCTCCTAGCTAACTACATACCAGTGTTTCTCCATCCTTCAAAATAATTCATTTCTTCATCCATTTATTCTGCAAAAACATTCACTGTGTTACTATGCTCAAGATACTTTGCTAGGGAATACAGGAGACAGAAAAAAACTCAGCTTTTCCCCCAGGTAGTGGACACTCAAAGAGATGAAGCTATGCCGTCATTACTGTAGTGAGCCTGGTGTTTCAACCACGAATAAAAACATCTACCTAAACGGCTGTTTCAAGAACCAAACAAGAATGCTTTTGGTAAGCGTTCTTACTCTGAGTACTCTCAGCACTGTACCATTTGGTGCACTCCTTTTGGTATGGAAGTACACATGCTTGGCCCCCAACAGACGAGAGGAGGCTTCCAGTTAGCACTTGCAGCCCAGCCCTTGGCCTGGCACAATGTTGTGTACATAAAAAATACCATCTGCTCGATGTTTCAGTTCCACAGAGACTCAAGACCTTTGTATGATTTCATTACCAAGATAATAAGCCACTTCTAATGACTGAAGCGACTTAGCAACAGCAATGTGTACAAAACCCACCACCACTATAGAAAGACAACTCTATACAGCTACTCTGCCAGACTCCAGAAGGCACTTACATTGCAACCTACCTGCAGCAAAGTTCATATATTCACTCCTCAAGTGCTCAGTGAGCACAAGCCATGTGTGAGGTACTGCCCTGAAGTTAACAAGATCCTATGACGAGGACCAAAACCTTTCCCCTCACGAAAACCTCCACCTGGTGGGCAAGACCGTATGTGCACAACTACTAGACAACACGTGGTGAAGCCTGTATTTTGTCGCCCCCATAACCAAATGACTGCAAAACTAGTCTTTCCACAACCTTCCTAATCACAGTAAAGACAATTTCAGCCCTCCAATGCCTTACACAAATGCTTTGGAATCAGCCTTACCATTTCTCTTTCTCTCAGACTCCAAGACCAGCTCCCCATCAAATTCCCCAGGCTCTTCACCAACTCAGTGGACATGGGTTTGGGTGGACTTCGGGAGCTGGTGATGGACAGGGAGGCTTGGCATACTACGGTTCATGGGGTCACAAAGAGTCAGACACGACTGAGCGACTGAACTGAACTTCCTTCAAAATGCCTCCAATAGTCCTCACCACCTCCAGCCCCACTATCCCAGGATAAGCCACCACCTTACATCACTCTCATCTCCTGACAGAAACTGGAGAATCACCTTTTCAAAACAGAGGTCAAGTCATGTTACATCTCTGTCAAAACTGTCCAAGCACTTCCCACCTCACTGAAGTAAAAACCAAACCCTAACAACAGCCTACAAGGTGGTCACAGTGTTAACCTGACTGGGTCACAGGATTCCCAAGTAAAGAATTATTTATGGGTAGGCAGTGAAGCTGTTTCAGGAGAGATTAATATTTGAATTGGTAGACTGAGTAAAGCAAATGGCCCTCCCCAACGAGGGTGGGCCTAATCTAATCAGTTGAAGGCCTGCATAGAATAAAAAGGTCTGCATTAGAAAGAATTCTTGTCTGTTTTTGAGCTAGGGCATCAGTCTTCTGCCTTCTAGCTTGAACTCACACTGGAACTTGCACCGTCCTCTTGCTGCAGTCGGTACAACACCCTGTGCCTAAAGTTGCTCAACACACTGTGCAGAGGATGGTGACGCTCTTTAACGGAAGAACAAGTCAGACCATCTCCGGAGTGCTGCTCACCATCTTAACATACCCAATCCTGCTAATCTTAGAATCATGACATTGTACGAAAGCTGCCTATTCCCGAAAGGGGGACGTTTCATTTTCACAGCCTAACTGTTCACTCAATGCCCCAAAAAAATAGAATTGGAAGGTCATCTTCCCTGAAAACAGCAGAACAATTGTGAGAAAGCAGTGACACATCTGTAATACTCTTTCTTTCATTAAAAGTTAATAACGAAAAATTAATTAACAGAATTATTTTTAGACCAGTTTTAGCTTTACAGTTAAACTGAGCAGAGAGTACAGAGAATTCCATATAACCCGTTCCCACCAGTATTACCATGCCCATGTGGCAAAACTGAGGAAGCGACACTTGATATACCATTATCAACCAAAGCCCACAGTTTACACTAAGGGTCATTCTTAGTGCTGCACATTCAGCGAATCTGAAAATGTATAATGACCTATATCTACCATCATCATACCATACTGATAAATTTCACTGCCTCCAAAATCACCTACACTTCATCTATATATCACCCCCTTCTCCATTCCAGGCCCTGGCACAACTCATCTTTTCATTGTTTCCGTAGGTTTTCCTTTTCCAAAATGCCACATAGTTGGAGTCAAATAGTTATGCACCTTTCAGATTGGCTTCTTTTACTTAGTCATACGCATTTGAGGTTCATTCCTATATTTTCACGGCTTGACAGTTCATTTTTTTGTCACTGACTAATATTTCATTGTATGGTGGGACCATACTTTATATAATTAGGAATGAAAGAGGAGACATTATAGCTGTACCATGAAATACAAAGGATCATAAGAGACTATGATAAATAATTATAGTAGTTTAATAGTAGCCAACAAATTGGATAAGCTAGAATAAATGGATAAATTCCTAGAAATACAATTTACCAAGACTGAGTTACGAAAAAACAGAGTCTGAATTGACCAGTTATAAACAAGGAGATTGAATCAGCAATCAAAAAAATTTCAACAAAGAAAAGTCCAGGACCAGATGGTTTCCACAGAGAATTCTACCAACCATGTAAGGAAGAATGAATGCCAATCCTTTTCAAACTCATAAAACACTGGAGAGGGGACAATACTCCCCAACTTATTTTATAAGGCAGTTATTACCCTTACATCCAAATAAGGATACTACAAAGAATGAAAAATACAGGCCAACAACTTTAATCAATATAGATGCAAAAATTCTTAAGAAAATATCAGCAAATCAAATTCAACTGCATATTAAAATGATCACACACCATGATTAGGTGGGATTTATTCCTTAGATACAAGGATAGTTTGTCATATGCAGATTAAACGTGACACACCACATTAACAGAACTAAAGATAAAAACCATATAGTCATCTCAATGGATGCAGAAAAAGTATCTGACAAACTTCAACATCCTTTCATGGCAAAAACTGTCAATAACCTAGAAGAAAACAGAGGTGGTAAACTCCTGGATGTCAATCTTGGTGATAATGTGTATCTTGTGAAATGGTTGCCACGATAAGGCTAGTTAACACATTTATTGGGTTTGAGTAGACTTTGGGAGTTGGTGATGGACTGGGAGGCCTGGCATGCTGCGGTTCATGGGGTCACAGAGAGTCGGACACGACTGAGCGACTGAACTGAACACATTTATCACCTCACATCACCACACACCTTTTTGTGTGTGGGTGGATCTATTGAGTCTCCAGTACAGTACTGTTAACTGTAGGCACCGTGATGTCCATTCACTTTGCATAATATCATCAAGGTTTATCCATGTCACAAATCGCAGGAATTCCTTCTTTCCCATGGGCAAATAATATTCCCTTGTTAAAACAGAATTCATTTGATGAAAAACAATAATGATTTTGCCATACAATGCATAAGTCAAATGTACTATGAAAATGATATTCTGGTGCATCTGTGATTGATACACAAAATGCAGATATCAAGGAAAGAACATAGCAGTGTGCAAATACACAAGAATTAGCAAGGCTGCTGTTTCAGCATCAACACCCAATAACCACAGAACTCTACAGTGCTTATCTGGCCTAAAGCAAGGTAATTAATCACAGGCCAGGCCAGTGTAAACTGACTATGGAAAATATTGAACATCATGGGATTTAATTTTAGAGATATTTAAGCATCCAGTTAAAAAACTGTACAATAATGCTTTGCTCTTTAGGACAGTAGTATACATTTACAGGTTTACAGTAACCATCAAAAAGATACACTAAAAATAATTACTATACGTACTTAAGGATTTGAGGGTTATTTTACTATTTTTTTTCATTTTTTTCTGAAAAGGAGGTTAGTTTTAAATTACTCCTAGCCAACAATTAATTTGTAATGACTGTACTAATCAGATTGTGACATCAGTCCTGTGGATCAAAAGAGTGAATCCTCATTATAGCATGGAGCCCAGAGACTGCTCAGAAGGTTCCCAGAAGATAACCCGCTGTGGCAGGGGTGACTGAACAAAAGACAAAAATGGACTATGCAAAGTCCCTTAATACTTATACAGGTAGCATTGACAGTAGTCCATGTACATTTAATTTTATTCTTAATTTTATATGTTTAAGCAAATAGTTTACTGGAAACACTGGGAGCTCACAGAGTCAGTGAGGAAAGCTCATGAACGGGCAAGGAATAAAGGCAAGAGGCTGCAGGCTTGGCAGCCAGAAGCAACGTAACTGTCAACAGAATGATGCTGTTTATCCTCAATGTGATAAACACAGCATGTCTCATATAGGATTTCTGAAAATCAGAACTGTTCATGAAGAGTCTCTAAAACAACCAAATAAGAGACAGCATGAACCCAACAATTTGTTTTTGTTTTACCCTACTTCAAGACTTGCCAGAATCTTAATTCCTGGACCAGGGATCAAACCCATGTAGTGGAGGCATGGAACTAACCACTGGACCATGAGGGAATTCTCTCATTTACACGTTTTAATGTCAGCAGTGCTATCACCTTAAAATCTTATAGGAAGCCTGCTTAAGACATAACATGAACTAGTGTGTTGAACAGACAGTACATATAAAGGGTGTGAGGAAGATGGATTTAAAACAAGGTTCAAGCTCTCCAACACCATGCAAATCATTGATATAATTACATTACACTGTAGTTATTTGATCACCTGTCTGTATCTCTTACCAGACTATTAATTCATTCTGGATCTAGAAAATAGTAGGTATGTAAGAAAAGCTCACTGAATTAAAAAAAATTTTTTTGTAATTATATATCATATACTTATTTAATAGCCTTTAGTGCCATTGTAATCAAATAGTGACTGGAGAGTATGATTATAAAAATATAGGGAACACAGATTTTTTTTTATTATCATGGGCTTTTCCTCATCTCTCAAAACTAAAAATTATACAGGCAGAGCACACTGAGGTTCTAGTGAAAAATGATGCTCAAATATTTAACTCTCCAAAATGTCATATTTGAATCACTTTGCCATCACATATGCAAAGCTATGTTAGACAGTCAAGACATCTGTTTCCTTGGCCAGAAAGTGTAGGCATTCATAGAGACTGAAGCTGGAGATAGAAAATGTTAAACAACAGCCTTCAGAAGCTGCAGAGTGGCCCATAGCCCAGGACTGCCACAGGGGAGAGGGTGAGAGGCTGACTCACCTCCATTTTTCACACACACTCCAGATCATAAGGCCTCCAATTCCTCTCACTACCTCTGGCTCAGTACTTTCTCATTCAATTCTGTTCAACAGTACTCTGATGAACTCACTAGTCTTCAGTTAGTCACAGTCACTCTCAAGGACATCACTGGTGAAAGGGCCTGGAGCACACGATACATCAGCTTCAATTCCTTTAAAAACAAACTTCCAGCTTTACTGAGATATAACTCAGTACATACTCAGTATATAACTCAGCTTTACTGAGATATAACTCAGTACATACTCAGTATATAACTCAGCTTTACTGAGATATAATTCAGTATATAACTCAGACACATCATGTTGTATAAGCTTAAGGTGTAAAATGTGATGATTTGATATATATATGTACTCTGAAATGACTGCCACAATAAGGTTAGTTAACACATCCATCACTTTACATAGTTAACTTGTGTGTGTACTAAGCACTTCTAAGAGCTACTCTTTCAGCAATTTTCAAGTCTACAATATAGTATTATTAACTACAGTCACCCTGCTGCATAGTAGAATCCCCAGAAGTATAACCTGATTATACTTATCATATAACGGGAAGTCTGTGCCCTTTGCCAACATCTCCCCATTTTACCTACTCCACAGCCCCTGAAAACCACCATTCTATTCTGTTTCTATAAGTAAGACCATACAATATTTGTGTTTCTCTGACTTATTTCACTTAATGTTCTCGTGAATCATCCATGTTGTTGCAAATAGCAGGATCTCCTTCTTTCTCACGAGTAAATAATATTCCATCACACACAAAGAGACACACGTACGCCACATATTCTCTACCCATTCATCCATGGACAAACACTTGGGTTGTTCCCATAGCTCAGCTATTATGAAGAAGGCTGCAATGAACTTGGGAATGCAGACGTCTCTTTGAGATCCTCATTTTATCTCCTTTTGGAGAAATGGGATCCAGATGTGGGATTGCTGGATCACATGGTAGTTCTATGTTTAATTTTTCTGAGAAACTGTGGTTTCTGTAGTGGCTGTACCAAATCACATTCCCACCGAGAGAATATAGGGTTTCCTTTTCTCTGCATTTTCACCAACATTTTTTATCTCTTGTTTTGGTAATAGTCATCCTAGCAGGTGTAAGGCGATTTCTCACTGTGGTTTTTCCCTGATTAGTGATGTGAAGCAGGTACCTGTTCAGGCTCACATGCCTGTTGGCCAGTTGTGTATCTTCTTTGGGAAATGCCTATTAATATCTCTTGCCTATTTTTTAATCACAGTACTTGGCTTTTTGGTATTAAGTTGTATAAGCGCCTTATATATTTTGGGTATTAACTCATTAGGTTGCCCTTTCGTTCTTGTTGACCTTTTTATGCCTTGAGGAAGACAAGCTATAGTTTTAAGCCTCCAGAAAAGAGGACATTCTGTATGAATTGAGTGAAGTGGCAGAGAGTGCACAGGATAAGTCTCTGTGGGGGACACCAAACTTGTTGACTGTGATAAATCTTTGAAGACAGAAGGCAGACTAGAGATGTGTAGGAAATTAAGGCCGAAGGAATGGTAATCAGCAAGGCTGAGAAGTGGAAAAGCCCTTACGTGGAATAGTGTTTGGAGAACAGTTATGGCCTCAAGATCAAATGAACAGATGAGGATGAATGATAATAACACAGCACAGAGGCCACTCCTGGGGCCTGGCAGACACGCAGTGAGGATCTCCAGAGGCTCTGAGCAGGGCAGTGAAAGTTCATCACACAGTCATCCGCACAACGGTTTGTCAAGAGACAACCAGAGGAGGAAAAAGTTAAATGGCTAGTAGAATGCTCTAAGTAAGAAGGAAGTTCTCAGATTCAGAAAACGACAAGATGGGGAACACTATGGCCCAGATACATCACTCAGTTGTGTCTGACTCTTTGTGACCCCATGGATGGTAGCCCGGTGGCTCCTCTGTCCATGGAATTCTCCAGGCAAGAAAACTGGAGTGGGTTGCCTTTTCCTTCTCCAGGGGATCTTCCCAATGCAAGGACCGAACCTGAGTCTCCTGCGTTGCAGTCAGACTCTTTCCCGACTGAGCTACCGGGGAAGCCCTGAGACGGGAAATAATGAATCCAAAAGGCTATTCGGACCCATCAAAAGGTGAGGGAGTCTGAAGCCAGGTAAGGCTCATGATGAGCAGTCTTCTTTTCCCACAAGTGGCCAGGCAGACTGACCGAGAATTCCAAATTAAACAGAGAACGCTTGTGGAAGATCGGCTGCGCATCAGATACATCACTGAGTGCATCACAGGCCTTATCACTTTTGGACCTCTACATCAATCTGTTCTGAGAGTTACGCTTTATGACCACCAACTGACAGATTAAAAAAACCTCAGGTTCACAGAAGTCAGAAGGCTTGGCCTATATCAAAGAATAAATAGTGAAAGAAGGTGAATAACAACAATAATAATTAGAACAGCATCCGCTATTTGTCAGGAATTGTGGGAAACAATGGTCAACAGGGAGACACTCCCTCCCGATATCTTCAAACTCAGATCTGACGTTTGCATTCTTCCTTTTCTTCCTTCCACTGTGGCTTTACTCTTATAAAAGGTGCCCTTGGTCTGACACACTTATAGCTTTTGATTAACGCCATGCTGTGCTGCTATTAAACCTAAACTTTTTTAAAAAAGAAGACTTTATTACTTGGCTGAAGAATGTGCTTCCTTCCACTCTTTCATTTAAAATGTTGATAACTGCAGAAAACCGCAGTACTTTGTGCTCAACTGCTCATTATTTGTATTTAAAGCCAGAAAAGCTGATACCATCTCTTGGATCAATATAAAGAAAGCGTTTACATTAAAAGTTGTCTTCTCACTCATGCTGTCCCCCATTTCCTAAATCAGAACAATTTAGCTTCAAAATAATCTGCCAGATGTCAGAACATTGTTGTTTAGTCACTAAATTGTGTCTGACTCTCTGCAACCCTGTGGACTGCAGTATATCAGGCTTCTCTGTCCTCCACTATCTCCCAGAGTTTTGCTCAAATTCATGTCCACTGAGTCAGTGATGCTATCTAACCATCTAATCCTCTGCCACCCCCTTTTCCTTTTGCCCTCAATCTTGCCCAGCATCAGGGTCTTTTCCAATGAGTCAGCTCTTCCCATCAAGTGGCCAAGGTATTGGAGTTTCAACATCAGTCCTTCCAATGAATAGTCAGGGTTGATTTCCTTTAGGATTGACTGGTTTGCTCTCCTTGCAGTCCAAGGGACTCTCAAGAGTCTTCTCCAGCACCACAATTCGAAAGTATCAATTCTTTGGCGCTCAGCTGTCTTTATGGTCTGACTCTCATATCTTTATACAACTAATGGAAAACCATAGCTTTGATTATACAGACCTTTGTCAGCAAAGCGATGTCTTTACTTTTTAATACACTAGGTTTGTTTGTCTAGGTTTATTATAACTTTCCTTCCAAGGAGCATCTTTTAATTTCATGGCTGTAGTCACCAGCCACAGTAATTTTGGAGCCGGAGAAAATAAAGGCATGTTTACTGTCCAGTATAGTAATGTTTTCCTCCAGAGCAAAGGACAGTCATATTTCCTACGCATTTACAAAAGATTCAGGTTCCCCAAGTTCAATGATCCTCTCCTATAATGCAATCCACTATGAGTTTCATGTCCTTATATTATGATAACCTTAGGGCTTCCCATGTGGCTCAGTGATAAAGAATCTCTCTGCCAATACAGGACACATGGGTTCGATCTCTGATCCAGGAAGATCCCACATGCTGCAGAGCAACTAAGTCCATGTGCCACAAATATTGAGCCTGTGCTCTACAGCCTGGAGGCCACAACTACTGAGCCCATGTGCCTTACAGCTCGAGCTCTGCAACAAAAGAAGCCACCGTGGTAAGATGTCCTCACACCACAACTAAGAGTAGACCCCGCTTGCCACAACTAGAGGAAAGTGCGAGTAGCACAAGGACCCAGCATGGTCAAATTAAATAAATTATATATAAAAAAAAAAAACCCTTAAAAAAGCATTATAATATACAATAGGTCCAAACAAATACTGTTTGATTCCACCAGTATGAGGTGCCTATGGCAGTCAAATTCATAGATTTAAGGGGTGTACTGGTAGTTGCCAGGGGTGGAGGTGGGGGGCAGGGGAATGGGGAGCTGGTGTTTGGTGGGGATGGAGTTTCAGTTTGGAGAGTGACAGGTTGGGGAGATGTATAATGGTGAGAGTCGCATGGCAATGTGGGTGTGCTGGGTGCCACTGAGCCATACAGCTGAATATGGTTAAAATGGTATGTTTTATGTTATGTGACTTTTACTACAATAAAAAAACATTAAAAAAAAAAAAAGAGTTTCATTTCTTCTAGCAACATCCCTGAACCTGTGATAGACTAACTTGCTGGCTTCCAACTTGGATAAACCACAGATCCTTGATAGTTCTTGAAAGTGGCAGGTTGCAAAAATGGTAACAAATTCTTCTCCTGCCTGCATCCATGTCCTTTAGTATACCCTCTTACACTGATTCAGCTTGGCCATGTGACTTGCTTGATCGAGACGTTAGTAAGCAGGACACAAACAGGAGCTTGAAAAACATCTATGTGTTGAAGCTAGCCTACTTGCTGGTTTTAGAATTTAATCGTCATGTGAAAGATCCCAGGCTAGTTTGTTCATGAGAAATACATGCCAAGTGTCCCCCTGAACCCCAGTTGTGACCCTACCAATCACCAGACATGTAAACAAAGCCAACTGAGATCATCCAACCTTCGGCCGACTCTTCAGTTAACTGCTGATGTGAGAATGAATCCAGCAGAGATCTGGGAAGCTGCTAGACCAGAGGAAGGATCCAGTTTCTAAATTTTGGGGTCTTTTGTTATGCAACACAGGTTAATAAAGATACAGGGTACAAGGGGAAAATGAATTCCAGTGTAATAACTCTATTACAAGTTGTATAGGGTTCAATCTATGTCTGGTTAAATACTCTATAACTATAGCACTTAGCACAGTGCCTAGGAAAGAGTTAAATACCAGTAGGTCCAAGTTTGTCTTAGTTTTTCCATCTAATAATCAACACACAGGCACTGAAATTTCACCTCACAAGCAGGTCTTGAGATTGAAGAACTATGCATGAATCCTGCAGGGCACAGGATTATGTAGAAAAAGTACAACTTGGTACTTAAAGAGACAAACGCTCCAATGGATGAAAATCAGCTCTCCTACTTAGTATCTGGCAGTCCTTGGGCAAGTTATTTAAATACATTGCACTTTAGTTTCTGTATCTGTAGGATGGGAATAAAAAAGCTTTCTTCACAGGCTTTATAACATCAGTATTTTAAAGGAGGCACTCTATGCAAGACCTGTCAGATTTTGAGGGGCAATGTGGCAAAGAGATAAACTTGGAGTAGCAGCAAACATTGTTAAATGCCAACAATAAGCAAAGTGCTCTTTGGGGCTCACATGTATGCACTCACTTGCACATTCTCTCTCTTATATACACTCATCCACAAAATTGAACCCCAATTAAAATTCAAAACGCAACCCACAGAGATTTGGGAGGAAAAAAGCTAAGCACCAACAGGGCTACATTATGATCTATAAGAAGACAAAACTCATGTTGTATACTGTACACAAGTTACACATAACAACCCAAAGCATTTTGTTTCAAAAGCCTTCCAAGTAATACAAGCTTTCTGGGAGAGTAATGCCTGATAATGTAAGTATATAAAATATAAATTATAGTTATGAAACCAGAAGGGTACTTTACAGAAACTGCTTCATTTCTGCAGTTTGGAAATTAAATCCCTACTTTTAACTTTAGATAAGATATTTTAAGTTTAAGATAGACATTTATCCTCTACATCACCAGGTTTCACCACATTTAAACACTTTAAAAAAAGATTTTCTTTTACAATTTGGCATCTTTGAAAATTCTCTGTAAATGCTGATTGGCTGAATTTAAAATTCTCTTTAAATGCCACCAGGGACTTTCCTGGTGGTCCAGTGGTTAAGACTCCATGTTTCCACTTCAAGGGACATGGGTTTGATTCCTGATTGGGGAACTAAGATTCCATACACTGTGGCCAAAAAAGAAAAGAAAAATTCCAAATCAAACCAACAAATTGGCCCAGGCTGGAGTTGGTTTCTTTATCATTTTGAGACGTTGGAAAAAACTGTATGCGATTATAGTTTTAAAATATTACCTACTCACTAGTTAACTGATAAAAAATTGAAAAAAAAAGCAATTAAATAATGTACATTCATAGTTTAATATTTCAAAAAATCTGGTTAATAATTGTCATGATTTTCTTTCTTCTATCCATATCAGGGGTAGTACAGAGTACTGGTTAAGGCTTAGACATGGATTTCAGTTGTAGATCTGCCAGTTCGAACCATGTCAATTATTACTTAAATTCTGCTGCTGCTGCTGCTACTGCTAAGTTGCTTCAGTCGTGTCTGACTCTGGGTGACTCCATAGAGGGCAGCCCACCAGGCTCCCTGATCCCTGGGATTCTCCAGGCAAAAACATTGGAGTGGGTTGCCATTTCCTTCTCCAGTGCATGAAAGTGAAAAGTGAAAGTGAAGCTGCTCAGTCGTGTCCAACTCCTAGTGACCCCATGGACTGCAGCCCACCAGGCTCCTCCGTCCATGGGATTTTCCAGGCAAGAGTACTGGAGTACTGGCACAGGGGTGCCACTGCCTTCTCCAACTTAAACTCTGAGTTACCTCAAATTACTTAACCTCTGAGATTCAGCTTCCTTACGTGTAAAATGAGTTTTATTGTATGTGTATATGTTTATAAAATGGATTGTTATGAAGATTAAATGATATATACATTTAAAGTCCTTTGTCTATGAACTGAATCATAAGAAATACTAAATAAGTAACATTAAATTTAGCTATAACCATCCCATATATTCACCTTCCAAAATAACAACAACAAACACATCATCACATATCATTAGCCACTAGAAACAAAAATCTAAAGTTCTACTAAACAAGACAACATATCCTCAGAGAAGCAGGTACCCACATGTCAACCATAAGTAACCCTTATGGGGCTGATTGCATCTCTGTCCCTGGAGCAAAGAGTTGGAAAGCACAAGACGCTTACTCCTTGGAAGGAAAGTTATGACCAAGCTAGCTTGCATATTCAAAAGCAGAGACATTACTTTGCCAACAAAGGTCCGTCTAGTCAAGGGTATGGTTTTTCCAGTGGTCATGTATGGATGTGAGAGATGGACTGTGAAGAAGGCTGAGCACCGAAGAATTGATGCTTTTAAACTGTGGTGCTGGAGAAGACTCTTGCGAGTCCCTTGGACTGCAAGGAGATCCAATCAGTCCATTCTGAAGGAGATCAGTTCTGGGTGTTCTTTGGAAGGAATGATGCTAAAGCTGTAACTCCAATACTCTGGCCACCACATGCAAAGAGTTGACTCATTGGAAAAGACTCTGATGTTGGGATGGAAAAGGGACGACAGAGGATGAGATGGCTGGATGACATCACCGACTCGATGGACATGAGTTTGGGTGAACTCCGGGAGTTGGTGATGGACAGGGAGGCCTGGCGTGCAATTCATGGGGTTGCAAAGAGTCGGACATGACTGAGCAACTGAACTGAACTGAACTGAAAACAAGAGCATTCATAGAAAATTAAAAAATCAGACACATGACGTATACTTAGGGACTTTAAAAAAATACATTGTTTCACAGATTGTCCTTCTGATCCTCAATGCAGAAATACGCTGCCGCCAGCCTACAGTCCTGTTATGGCACACTGCAATGCCACACTTCCTTATGGTGGTAAACTGTTGAACACCCCTCAGCTCAAGATGCAAAGGAGAGGTCTACTCTCCACTGGACAGCCATTCAGGTGTCCAGTCCGAGGAGGATCCCAACAGCATCCCAATCTCAGCCTGACCAGGAAAGCCCCCCAACATTCACAACTCTGGGGAGTATTACCTAACTGGCTGATGACTATGTGACAGTTCAGGAAAACCGTCATCCTCCATTTATTTGCATAATATCCTAAGAGAAACAAATAACAAACTGCCTTGACTTACCCGGAAGTAGTCGCTGCAAGCTGCTAGGACGGCCTTGTGAGCATGGAACTTCTGCTCCTCGGCAATCAGGGTGACATCGCAGAGGATGCCATCACTTCTCTGCTGATTCAGTGCTGCCAGGACACTATCGTTGTGAGATTCCGAGTGGCAGAGCCTCTGGCCTGTCAACATTTCTTGAATACTGTAGGGAGAGGGAGCAAGTTAATGTTCTTCCTCTCAGCAGCCGGCCACTCCCCACTCTTTCCCTCATAGCAACTCAGGAAATGCGGATTCCAGGGCCTGTGATAGTGTGGCTGTCCTAGCCCCCCCATCTCTTGCTCCACCAGCCTCTTGCTTCCTCACCCCCACAGCAATTCTTCCTTTCCTACTATCCCTCTCTTTCAGAATTCGTGTTGTTGTGTGTCCATCCATGTCTGTTTACTGGCCCATGTCTGCAGGCCTGTAAACCTCTGATTCTGGGCCTCTGTCTCCTCAGTGTGTGTACATCTGAGCACACATCTCTGGATGTGTATGTACATATGCATGTGACTCCTTCCACTCTGGGACCCACCTCCTAGTCTCTGGTTCCTTTTCTAGCTTTGCAACACCTGTGTGAGGTTAGCACAAGCTCAGAACCTGATCTCTGGCATGCACTGAGCGCGCACTGAATCCACGGGACCTATATGACTCACCGGAGACACAGGAAGTCACCATGTCTCCTCACAAGACACAATACTCCATTAATAAATAAGACAAAACCAAGCAAATGTTGGATACAGATCGAACCCAGGTCTCCTGCATTGCAGGCAGATCCTTTCCTATCTGACCCACCAGGACAGAAGAGCCTAAAAGCCTACAGCACCCGGTACTCCCAGGGTCTCCCATCCAAGTACTAACTGGGCCCGACCCTGCTTAGCTTCCGAGATCAGATGAGATCGGGCACGTTCAGGGTGGTATGGCCATAGACAATAAATAAGACAAAACCAAGCAAATGTTGGATAGGGTAAAAAAGGGCTACCTGTGACCACTTCATGTAAAAGGCCATTAATTAAGCTGTAGTAGCTTATTATTAAACTCAGGAAATTATGCATCACCAAAAGTAGTACATCAAAAGAAATGCCATCGTAAGGAAAATCTTTAAGGCTGAAAGCAAACTGTATATGTATTATTAGCCTGAAGTAGCTATGTGTGGTCATTGTACTAGACTTACGAATGACAACACCATCTATTTTCTGCTCTATTTTACGCAACTGCTAAACTTACTCACTGTGAAACTTTCCTCTTCACTTCCAACCCTAAACTAAAATATTCATTGCATATCCTTTCAAAACTCCTGGGTGAAACCTCACATCTTCTAAAAGAGTGTGGAAGTAATGCTAATAAACACCAAATGCAAACTGAATTTGTAGATAGTTATAAACAATCCCAGCTTAGATACATGAAAATTTCCATGGCACTCTAGGAATCTCAGAATCGGCACTGGACTAAGAGGAGATGAGAACAGGAACTCTTAGGCTCTATTTTGGAGTCGAGTAGAGATGCCATAGGAATGGGTGAGACTGTCTCTCCCAATCTGACAATTCCTGTGTCCAGTCCCTTCCTCTGAATGTGAAAGAGCCGCTCAGGGGAACCAAGGCGTCACCACCAGTCTACCCTGCATGGCTGGTTTATCTGACAGTGCTGTGGTGCCAGCTGGCTAATAAATTACAGTTCAGCATAAATCACTATCTTAAAGGAAACCAAATGCTTCCCATAAAACGCCAGAGTGCAGCCGATAAGCTTTATTGGACATTTTTGACTGAGGAGCCTCAGAAATGTCAGAACTACTGAAAGAAAAAAAATTTGACAGGAGGTGATGATATAGTAAGTTCTCGTGGGAAGGTGGGAGGATTATTTTCAGCTGAAATACAGCAGTGAGTTTTGAAATGGTTACTGTCATCAAATATTCATCTAGCATCTCTAGCTATAGACAGACTTTTAAAATCAGTAATTGAAAATCAGGCTTGGAAGCATAAATAACTCTTATACATATTGCTATGCAAAGGCTAGAATGGAGTTAATTAGCATGCCTCAAAGAAATGACGGGGCAGAGTAGTAATAGAAGTATTATATCAGCTAAATAAGCTTTAACACAGTCTTTGAAAAAATCTTTCCTAAAAGGATGACATTTTTATACATTTCACAAGCACAAAGTCCTTACTATGTTCCATGAATTATTCTTAGTGATTTACATTATTAATTCATTTAATCTTCATAACAACACTATGAGGCAAGTAATAATATCTCTTTCGCAGATAAGAAACCTGATGGTCCAAGAGCAGGCATTTTGAGAATCTATTACCATGAATATAATAATGCCATTTGTCCTCCTGCTTAAAAAATAAAACAAACGAACAAAAATACCTGAAACAAAGGCAAGAAAATGATCATCTAAGATCTCAAAAATCTACGCTAGAGGGGGAAAAAAAATCACAAATCCACATTAATTATATATTTAGATTGTGCATAATCTCAAAATCAAAGTATCTTTGAAAAATAACACACATTAGCATAATAACATGAGACAGTGATAAGAAATGTCTGAAATCATGCTTCAAAAACATTTATCTTTGCAATAATTAAGTTTGAAGAGAGAAAATAGATTTTAATTATGATAATCTTAGAACATTTATGTGAAACTCTCATAACTTTTCTCCCTTTTAATATACCTTACATGCCAAATAAATGTATTTTGAAATTTCATTTGTAGTGGAACAGGAGGATATATTAAAATAATTGCCTTATAATGTTTCCTTACTCCTTTTCCAAATCTAGAGCCACAATTCACATCCTTATTATTATGGCTAAATCAGTGTTTGCATTTCAGTTATCTATTGACAGAGAATAAATCTTGCCAGGCAAAGAGCAGCTGTAAACTGAAATTTGGCAAAGAATTAAGGGCTCAGCTCTGAAACAATTGGGATGCTGCACAATTTCACAGGATCATTCAGCTGGGCTTGAAATATTCAAGCTTAAAGAAAACAGCATGCTAAATATTTAAGGCAACACTTGGCACAAGATACCAAATGTTTTGGAACCAATATGTTAGGAATCCTTAAAAGCAGAAACAAATACTCCAACGTTTGGCAAGAAATGAAGGCCTATTAATCAACAAGTCATTGCATTGTATTCTGAAAGGAACTTCCCACTCAACTCTCAGGGTGTAAATCTGCAAAAGACCTCAACTCTTTAAGTGTGAAGGCACAAGCAGCCACGGAACACAGTTGCAAGGCCATAGCTCCACAGGATAAAGCTAGTAATCATAAACCAGGGAGGAGGTGACTCAAAGACTATTATGCACCATCCCTGAACTAGGGTGGGGACCAGACATATCCCCGCAAATGGCTTCCTTGGCATCAAACTTCTGCAAATTAGCAAACTACCAACTTAGAGCAGTGCCCTGCAACTCCTTGAGAAACAAGGAAGGAAAAACATATTCCTAATACTTCCTAAAATACTAAACAAACAAGCAAACAAAACATAAGACAGGAGCCACATTTTCCGAGGGTATACAGGTTTGAAGGTTATCCTAAAATTGGGAAAGGTCTTCCATGGAAGCAAAATTGCCACCTTGAAATTCACAAGTGAGTGCAGAGGGTGACCTGTGACCTGGCTTTGGCAAGGCAACCCCAATACTCTTTCCTCTGAGGAACTCCTTAAACCTGCACTGTCCAATATAGTAGCCACTAGCTACATGTGGATACTGAGTAAAACCTGAGCAGTCCAAATCAAAATGGGTTCTAAATGGAAAATGTACACTGGATGTCAAAGACACAGAATTAAATAAAAGAACGCAAAAATATCTCAACATTTTTATACTGATTACATGTCAAAATGATAACATCTAGGGTATACTGGGTTAAATAAAATATATTGTTAAAATTCTTTTTACTAGTTTCCTTTCACTTTAAAAAAATGTGTCTGCTTGAAAAGATTAAATGATATAAATATTTCATGCTATGGTTTTACAGGACAGTCTACAAGTTCCCTGGGGATATGCTCCTCATGTCTTTCCACATGAACCATATATGGGTTTCAGACACCCCATCAGGCTGCTGATGAGTCTGGCTGTTCTTGATTCTCACAGGGCCCAGCCCTTCTCAGGTACAATACAGGAAGCCCCAGACTCCCTGAGCAAGAAATTGCTTTTTAGTGATGCCAGGGAGCAACCATCTGATTGGTCAAATGTAGCATCCAATACCAGGGAGATAAATAAATGAGATCTCAAGGAACAGAACTATTCATGACTTTAAATCCTTAACTTTCATTCTGAAATTGATGATAAAAATTAAAAAATCAAATGCAGAGCATGAAGTTCATAACACGGTACAGCTCACTCACAGGGAAACACTGCACTATCAAAGACCACTATTTCCAGCTCACAGTGAGCGTTTTGATCACACAAATCTCTGAGTCTCATTTTTATAGAATAAATTTTGACTGAGGTCACTCAGTTTATACTATATAAATTCCAGAATGGTTATCTGGTTTTTAAATATCTAAAATTCAAATTTAAAAATTCAAGTCCATTTCCATATCAATGTTTACTTACCATTTAGATACACAAATATATTCAAGTAGTTTTCAAGTAAGGTTACCAATAAGGTGTCGCATACCTGTATATCAAATACAGTCAAGTACTGCAGAGATCCTCATTTCCTAAATAGATTACACCAAAAAGAAAAGGACGGGACCAAAAAAACCTAACAGAACTAGGATTATGCATGATTATCTCAGTTCAGTCTATTGATACACTTCTCTAATCACTTCCATTCTACAGTCAAACTATTTTAATACAAATTAAATACATTAATATTAAAAGAACTCTATTTATTTAAGGGGTGCTTAGTTGCTAAGTCATGTCAGACTCTTTGTGACCCCATTGATTGTAACCTGCCAGGCTCTTCTGTCCATGGGATTTCCCAGAATCCCATGAATACTGCAGTGGGCTGCCATTTCCTTCTCCAAGGTATCTTCCTGACCCAAGGATAAAACCCACATCTCTATGTATCTTGCATTGGCAGGCAGATTCTTTTATCACTAGCACCACCTTGGAAGTGGACAGGCTGTTTAAAAAAAAAAAACCACCAAGGAACTTAAATTTATTTTTAATAGAACACTTCACAATTTGTAAATACTTCTAAATTAATGCTAACAATAGTAAGGGTCAAAATAATAAGCAAAGAAGATGCAATATGCTCAGTAAATGACCAAGAAATAATGAAGACTACACAGAAAGGAATGTATTTATAAATGGATAATTTTATTTCCTTCCTTCCTTTCTTTATTCACTCAAACATTTACTATCCCGTGCCAGGTATTATACCAGGTTCTGGAGATAAGATGATGAACACTTTGGCAGCCTTCACAGAACCCTCAGTTTTGTGAGGTAGTTAAACTTCAAAGAAGCTAGCCTCTCTGGTGAAGTACTGCTGGAGCTGCAGGCTGAAGGATGAGAACAAGTTACCATGGCAAAAGGGGAGAGCAGAGTTTTACAGGCAGAGGAACAGCAAGTGCTCTGATCCTTTGGCAGGAGGGAGCAAGGTCCGGACACCAAGTCTATAGAACACACATGGCTGGAACCCTGAGGACAAGCACAGGCCTAGAGCAGGATCTGAAGCTCAGAAAGAGGTCTTGGCTAGAGGTGCAAAACTCATCTAGATGGAGAGAATGACAGAAGCACAGCTGCGTCTCCAGAACACACTTGAGAGACAACAGTCAAAAGCTGCTGAGAAGATAGGAAAGACAGTATTCAAAACACAGAAGCAGGGCTGGGCTCAGTGTGAGAAAGGACTCCTTTTTGAGTAGCAGGAGGGAAGGAATAAATGAAGCAGAAACACACATTAAAACCTAGGGCATTTTATTTTTTTGCTTGCTGAATCTAAACATTCAGTGGAACCAACCTCCACTGGACAATGTAGGCAGGAAAACACAGATATGTGAGATCATCTGGGTTGGGGTTTTGTCAGGCAAAGGCAGAGAGCAAGAGAAATTCAGGATTTAAAAGAGCGATAGATTCTAAACTGGTTAAGAAGGGAAATGAGAGAAGGAAAATATTGATGGATTTGGTGGAGTGGCCTGGCCACTAAATGAGACGCTGCAATGAGGTTCAAGTACCACCACGGTGAGGGTAGGTAAATCAGGAAGCTAGAAGGTGAGAAGGTCCCGGTACGAATAAAAAGGCAGATGCAGTGGTTTCAGAACAACTTCTGGGGATGCAAGATCCGTGGCGTGACCACGGGAGTAGGTGGCTCAGTGAGAGAGAAGGCCACACGCAGGTAGAAGATCCAAGGCCATCACGTCAGGCAGATCCTCCTTGTGAACACGGAGGGCATCCGGAAGGAGTAAAGGGTTTGTGGTGAGAGGAGACTGTCGGCCCAACGCCAAGCGCACAGTGAATGAGAGGAAGTCACCCTGCTGGCGTGGGGAGGAGGAGAGGATGCAAGAGTTGAAGAGCACCACCTTTAGAAGAGCCCGTCTTTGTTGTCATTTTCCCAGACAACCTATACAAGGAGCAAAGACTGAGAAGCAAAACTAGGCCCAGGGTTGACAACAAGCTCTTCACCTATCCCGAAAGTACGTGAGAACTGAGAAAATAAGGCCACCCCTGGAGAGAGCTACAAAACAAGTGATGCCCCAGACAAAGACAGGGCCCAGTGAGGGCAGGAGGTGCTCAAAGCTTCAACGCGTGAGGGAGGTGACACAGCGGAGCACAAACAAGACCCCGGCGCAACAGCTCCGCAGGGCACAGGGAAAGTTAGAAAGGGGGGAAAGGAAGGTCTATGTTGCAGCAGAGAAGGAAAGTCCATCGCAAAGATGATGGTGCTGTGGAGGACAGATGGCAAAGGGATCAGAGTTTGTCAGAGATGACAAATTTAAAGTAAAAACTAATTTAGAGAAGAATCCACATGGATCGTGGTAGCCAGAAATAAAGCACTTTGCTTAGTGGTGGCAGACCGATACCATGGTCTCCTTCCATGTGCTATATTGGTTGGATGCCAGACCTAGAGCAAGGTTTCTCAACCCCAGTGAAACTGACATTCTGACATTTTTTGCTATGGGCATTATCCTGCGCACTGTAAGATGTTTAGAAGGATCCCTGGCCTCTACTCACTAGATGCCAATAGCACCTCCAAGCCTGGTGCCACCCAAAAGTGACACCAGAGAGAAGACCTAAATAGATACTTCTTCAAAGAACACATACAGATGGCCAAAAGGCACATAAAAAGATTCTCACTACTGCTAATTATCGGAGAAATGCAAATCAAAACCACAATGAGATATCACCTCACAACAGCCAGAATGACTATCATTAAAAAAATCCACAAACAAAAAATACTGGAGAGGGTGTGGAGAAAAGGGAACCCTTCTAAAATTGTTGGCGTGAATATAAACTGGTACAGAACACTATAGAGCACAGTATGGAAATCAGAGCTACCATACGCCCCTGCAATCCCACTCCTGGGCACATATCTGGAAAAAAACATGATCAGAAAGGATACATGCACCCCAGTGTTCACTGTAGCACAGATTACAACAGCCAGAACATGGGAGCAATCTAAACATCCATCAACAGAGGCATGGATAAAGAAGGAAGGAAAAACATATTCCTAAAGCTTCCTAAAATACTAAACAAACAAGCAAACAAAACATAAGACAGGAGCCACATTTTCCGAGGGTATACCGGTTTGAAGGTCATTCTAAAATTGGGAAAGGTCTCCCATGGAAGCAAAACTGCCACCTTGAAATTTACAAGTGAGAGTAGAGGGTGACCTGGCTTCGGCAAGGCAACCCTAATACCCTTTCCTCTGGAGAATTCCTTAAACCTGTACTGTCCAACATAATAGCCACTAGCTACATGTGGCTACTGAGTAAAACGTGGGCAGTCCAAATTGAGATGGGCTCTAAGTGGAAAATGTACACTGGATGTCAAAGACACAGTATGAAATAAAAGAATGCAAAAACATCTCTTTAATATTTTTATACTGATTACATGTCAAATGATATGTGGTTTTCTGATTATTTATTACATCATATATTTTTATAGATGTATACCGTTAGTTTGAGGGAGGTTAGCATCCTAAATAAAGGAAAGATAAAAAGGATAAGAAAGATAAAAAGTATTCTTTGAAATACTTAACCATTAAACATATCTAAGTTTGGGCAGTAATTACATCTTAATGGTTAGCCCCTGTGCTACCAAACTAAATTCACACATACTCACAGACTGGTTTGCTTTAATTCCTTCAATACTTGTTGAGTGCCTTCCCTGTGCTCGGTCCTAGATATTGCAGCAGGAGGATTTCAAGTCACACAAGGCTCACTACCCCAAGCCAAGATGTATCCTACAGTGCCCACCTGAGGAAGCGTTCAGACGGCATGCTCCAGCTGGGTTCCTCAGGGTCTCAGCCTTAGAGGGTCGCACAGGAGTCAGCAAGCATTCCAGCTAAATGAAAAAAACAAGAAAGAAAAGCACAGTGACTTAAATGAAAAAAAAAAAAAAGAGAGAGAGAGAGAAAAACAAACATACTCTGGGCCTTCATGATGCTAATACTGTAGAATCTTGAAGAGTTTTATAGACAAGAGACAACAATCTGACTGAATGCTCTTGTGATAGGCAATGTTTCAGAATGCTTGTAAGTTTTAAAGTTTTTTCACCTTATTAGAATTTCAGGGGCCAAAAATTAAGATTTGAGAACCAAAAATAGCTAAAGAGTTACATTAAAAATTCAAACATCAGATGGCCAGAGGGAAAAATTAAGATTTGAAAAAATAATTACGATTTATGTCAGAGAACATTTTACCTACGTTCTCTTCTAGGAGCTTTATGGTATCATGTCTTATATTTAGGGGCTTCCCTGGTGGCTCAAATGGTAAATAATCTGCCTGCAATGCAGGAGATCCAGGTTTAATCCCTGGGTTAGGAAGACTCCCTGGAGAAGGAAAAGGCAACCCACTCCAGTAGTTTTGCCTGGAGAATTCCATGGACACAGTCTTTAAACTCATTCTGAGTTTCTTTTTGTTTATGGTGTGAGGGAGTGTTTTAACTTCATTGATGTACATGTGGCAGTCCAGCTTTCCAAACACCCACTATAGAAATAAAAGCAAAAACAAACATATGAGACCTAATCAAACAATCTTTTGCACAGCAAACAAAGTCATAAACAAAATTAAAAGACAACCTTTGGACTAAGAGAAAATATTAATATTTGCAAACAATGTGACAAGGGCTTAATTTCAAAAATACATGAACAGTTCATACAATTCAATATCAAAAAGACAAGCAACCAATCCAAAATGGGCAGAAACTGCCAGTTTTTCAAAGAAGATACACAGATGGCCAACAGAGACATGAGACATGCTCAACACCCCAAAACTACAGTGAGGCACCTGTCTGACACCTCACACTTGTTAGAGGGGAAATCATCAAAAGGTCTACAAATAATACATGCTAGAGAGAGTGTGGAGAAAAGAGAGCACTTCTGTACCATTGGTGGGAATGTAAATTGGTGCAGCCACTATGCAAAACAGCATGGCGATTCCTTAAAATACTAAAGCTTTAATTCAAAAAGATACATGAACCCCAATGTTCATAGCAGCACTACTTGTAACAGTTAAGACAAGAAAGCAACTTAAGGGTCCATCAACAAATGAATGGATAAATAAGATGTAGAGTGTGTGTGTGTGTGTGTGTGCACGTGTGTAAAAGAATATTACTCAGCCATAAAAACGAAAAACATTTTGTCATTTGCAGCATCATGGATGGACTTTGAGATCACCATACTAAGTAAAGTCAGAGAAAGACACATATTCTATATCACTTATAAGCAGAATCTAAAAAAATAATATGCATGAATTTATTTACAAAATAGAAACAGGTTCACACAGACACAGAGAGCAAGCTTATGATTACCAAAGTGGAAGTGGGGATAAATTAGGAGTATGGAATTAACAGATATACACCACTATATACAAAATAGATAAACAATGATTTACAATATAGAACAAGGAATTATATTCAGTATCTTATAATACTTATAATGGAAAAGACTCAGAAAAAGAAAATATAAAAAAACATATATGTACATATATAAACATTGAATCCATGACTATGTTTTACAACTCTCATTAGAAGGTCTAGCTACCATTTTCTAATGCACTCAAGTATCAAAATTAATTCCAGTTTGAATCATCTTAAACAGGCTCTAAGTTTCATTTTGAAAAGCAAAAACAGTGTAAAAACACATGAAAGAAACATGGAAAGCTGTGCCTATTTCTGCTAATTTTATAAAAGAGAGACCTATGATTTCCAATCTAAAATATAGTATTTGTTACACCATATCTTAACCTTCAAACTATACTAATTCGCGTAAATATATCAGTATTTGCTGAGGATTCATTTCACTGTTGTCGAACATCCGGTTGTTTTAAACATTTAATACATTCACATTTACTTCTTGCTTTTTTAATTACTGAAAGTAGTATATCTATACTTTTCATTTATTTCTAAGTTTTGACAAATTTAAAAATGAGCATCATTTTCAATTATTTCACTACAACTGAGCAATAAAGAGGATCAGAATAATTCACAACAGGTTGTTTAGCTTAGAGACTTTCCTAGCAACCTATCACTGCTACATATTCCTTTCATAAACTAGGTTATAAACTCCAGGTTCTTATTGCCTAACACAAAAACTACAGAGATGGACACTTTAAGATGGCATAAGAATATTTATTATTATTATTAGAGAGACATGAAAAAACCTTAATCTTTCTGAAATTCTAATATTTTAAAATGCTCCCAATAACTAGGTGAATATAGAACAATAATCCTAAGAGTTACAATAATCCAAAATTAAAGGACATACTTTATTGTATTTTTCAGACATTCCAAATACAGCAATTAAAAATCTCAAGATAACCTCCTTTACTGTTTGGAGACCAACTCACTAAATTAGTTCTCTTCAGAAATTATCTAATTACAATCTGTTCCATTCTACACTGTTTAGTGAAATGAATACCACTTTAAAGGCTGGGAGTTAAAATGAGTTAAAGGATGAATCAATTCCTGAAAATTACTGTTATTTATTATTCATTAATATTTCTTATATTTTACTACATATATTTTATAGTTTCATTAGATTGCATATGATAATTTATCTTTAATTCTGACTATTTCATAAATTGGTACATTTTTAATACCAGTAAATTAGTATATTTTAGTACCAGTATACTATCACATGGTGTGCAATAAATGATGTTATACTTCCCTTTAGTTTGAAAGGTAAACCTTCAAGGTACCCCACTGGTATACTTTTCTGCATGGACCATCATTCCTGACGGTAACAAGGATGCTTGCCCTTTCAGAAGGTGAAAACATCTAAGCTCTCCTTCCGAACAAAAAAGACGTGGAAATGACTTAATTCTAACAGGAAAGGTCCAACATGTGATTAGAGCAGTTTATCAACTGAATAGAAATTTAGGCCAAAAAACACAACTGTCCTGTTCTTACAAAACCCTACAACTCTTTTAATCTATAGAAGAAAAACACTGAGACTTTATTCCTGAGATCATAATGGTAAAGCCTCTCTATTAAATATCTGCTATTTTGTTTTAACTTAAAATTATAAATAATAGTCACTGTACCCACTCAGTTCAGTTCAGTTGCTCAGTGGTGTCCAACTCTGTGACCTCATGAATCACAGCACACCAGGCTTCCNTCTTGCCTGGAAAATCCCATGGACGGAAGAGCCTGGTAGGCTACAGTCCATGGGATCACGAAGAGTCAGACACGATTGAGCGACTTCACTTTCACTTTTCACTTTCATGCATTGGAGAAGGAAATGGCAACCCACTCCAGTGTTCTTGCCTAGAGAATCCCAGGGACTGAGGAAACTGGTGGACTGCCGTCCATGGGTTCACAGAGTCGGACACAACTGAAGTGACTTAGCAGCAGCAGCAGCAGTTTGCCTTGATTAATGGAACTAACCTTTCAGGTTCCTACGCAATATTGCTCTTTACAGCATCAGACTTTACTTCCATCACCAGTCACATTCACAACTGGGTGTTGTTTTTCCTTTGATTCCAGCGANCATGGGTTCACAGAGTCGGACACAACTGAAGTGACTTAGCAGCAGCAGCAGCAGTTTGCCTTGATTAATGGAACTAACCTTTCAGGTTCCTACGCAATATTGCTCTTTACAGCATCAGACTTTACTTCCATCACCAGTCACATTCACAACTGGGTGTTGTTTTTCCTTTGATTCCAGCGATTCATTCTTTCTGGAGTTATTTCTCCACTGATCTCCAGTAGCATGTCGGGCACCTACTGACCTGGGGAGTTCGTCATTCAGTGTCCTATCTTTTTGCCTTTTCATACTGTTCATGGGGTTCTCAAGGCAAGAATACTGAAGTGGCTTGCCATTCCCTTCTCTAATGGACCATGTTTTGTCAGAACTCTCCACCATGACCCATCCTTCTTGGGTGCTTGAAGAACTATGGATGGAAGTTCATGACATTGTACAGGAGGCAGGGATAAAGACCATCCCCAAGAAAAAGAAATGCAAAAAGGCAAAATGGTTGTCTGAGGAGGCCTTACAAATAGCTGTGAAAAGAAGAGAGGTGAAAGGCAAAGGAGAAAAGGAAGGAGATACCCATCTGGATGCAGAGTTCCAAAGAATAGCAAGAAGAGATAAGAAAGCCTTCCTCAGTGATTAATGCAAAGAAATAGAGGAAAACAACAGAATGGGAAAGACTAGAGATCTCTTCAAGAAAATTAGAGATACCAAGGGAATATTTCATGCAAAGATAGGCGCAATAAAGGACAGAAATGGTATGGACATAACAGAAGAAGATATTAAGAAGTGGCAAGAATACACAGAAGAACTATACAAAAAAGATCTTCCCAGATAATCACGATGGTGTGACCACTCACTTAGAGCCAGACTTCCTGGAATGTGAAGTCAAGTGGGCCTTAGGAAGCATCACTACAAACAAAGCTATTGGAGGTGATGGAATTTCAGTGGAGCTATTTCAAATCCTAGAAGAAGATGCTGTTAAAGTGCTGCACTCAATATGCCAGCAAATTTGGAAAACTCAGAAGTGGCCCCAGGACTGGAAAAGGTCAGTTTTCAATCCAATCCCAAAGAAAGGCAATACCAAGGAATGCTCAAACTACCGCACAATTGCACTCATCTCACACACTAATAAAGTAATGCTCAAAATTCTCCAAGCCAGGCTTCAACAGTACGTGAACTGTGAACTTTCAGATGTTCAAGCTGGTTTTAGAAAAGACAGAGGAACCAGAGATCAAATTGCCAACATCCATTGGATCATCAAAAAGCAAGAGAGTTCCAGAAAAACATCTACTTCTGCTTTATTGACTATGCCAAAGCCTTTGACTGTGTGGATCACAATAAACTGTGGAAAATTCTGAGAAAGATGGGAATACCAGACCACCTCACCTACTTCTTAAGAAATCTGTATGCAGGTCAAGAAGAAACAGTTAGAACCAGACATGGAACAACAGACTAGCTCCAAATAGGAAAAGGAGTATGTCAAGGTTGTATACTGTCACCTTGCTTATTTAACTTATATGCAAAGAACATCATGAGAAACACTGGGCTGGAGGAAGCATAAGCTGGAATCAACATAGCCAGGAGAAATATCAGTAATCTCAGATAGGCAGATGACATGNAAGAAACAGTTAGAACCAGACATGGAACAACAGACTAGCTCCAAATAGGAAAAGGAGTATGTCAAGGTTGTATACTGTCACCTTGCTTATTTAACTTATATGCAAAGAACATCATGAGAAACACTGGGCTGGAGGAAGCATAAGCTGGAATCAACATAGCCAGGAGAAATATCAGTAATCTCAGATAGGCAGATGACATGACCCTTATGGCAGAAAGCAAAGAAGAACTAAAGAGCCTCTTGATGAAAGTGAAAAAGGAGAGTGAAAAAGTTAGTTTAAAACTCAACATCCAGAAAGCTAAGATTATGGTATCTGGTCCCATCACTTCATGGCAAATAGATGGGGAAACAGTGAGAGACCTTATTTTGGGGGGCCCCAAAATCAGTGCAGATGGTGACTGCAGCCATGAAATTAAAAGACGCTTGCTCCTTGGAAGAAAAGTTATGACCAACCTTGACAGCATATTAATAAGCAGAGATGTTACTGTGCCAACAAAGGTCAGTCTAGTCAAAGTTATGGTTTTTCTAGTAGTCATGTATGGATATGAGAGTTGGACTATAACGAAAGCTGAGTACCAAAGAATTGATGCTTTTGAACTGTCGTATTGGAGAAGACTCTTGAGAGTACGTTGGACTGCAAGGAAATCCAACCAGTCCATCCTAAAGAAAATCAGTCCTGAATATTCATTGGAAGGACTGATGCTGAAGCTGAAACTCCAATACTCTGGGTACCTTATGTGAAGAAATGACTCATTGGAAAAGACTCTGATGCTGGGAAAGATTGAAGGCGGGAAGAGAAGGGGACAACAGAGGATGAGATGGTTGGATGGCATCACCTACTCAAAGTACGTGAGTTGGAGTAAATTCCAGGAGTTGGTGATGGACAGGGAAGCCTGCTGTGCTGCAGACCATGTGGTGGCAAAGAGTCAGACATGACTGAGTGACTGAACTGAACTGATAAGTGAATCACTTTTTTGTACACTTGAAACTAATACAACTTTGTAAATTAACCATACTTCATTTTTCTTTTTAAAGAAGGATCTTATAAAAGCATCTGATTTTTCTCTTGTCTTTTAAAAATGGTGTAGACAAGCATAAACCTTCAGGCAAAGATAGATAAATGGCTGAATTTCAACATTTGAAACTCTTTACCATGCAAAAATGCATGCATTAAGATGAGTCACTAAAGGAAGATTCAGGCATTAATGTCTTCATGTGTCTATGCGTTTCATCTGAGATCTGAAAGGGGTCCTGAGCTGACAGAGTCTGCTCTAATCATCTACCAGGCAATCACTCTTCACTGTTTTGACTCTCTGGACAAACTCTCGCTGAGCCCTCGCAAGTAAAGGGCACTGGGGCAGATGCTTCTACAGGTTACGTCCTGCACTAGTAAGGCAGCAGCTGCAGAGCCTAGCTCTACCACTACCTGCTGGATCCAAATAGAGATTCGAGAGCGGCCTGTCCGTCCACATCCAGTCTGAACTATTGCTGATTCCAGGAGCCGGGGGCTGCGCCGCGGGGCAGATAAAAACAGACGGCTGTCCTACTCCTGAGACTTCATTCTTGGCCTTGTTCCAACTTTCATTTTCGCGAAGAAGGAAATCGAAACTTAAAGCTCAGCTGAGCATTAGTCAAGAAAGGTGTGTCCCTCCTCCCGTGAGACAGGGTGCCAGGCATGTATAAAAGCCAGCCTGCAGTTGCGACGCAGCCTCAGGGCACCTGCCACCATGTGGATGCTGGTACCCATTGCATTCGCTCTCAAGCTGCTGAGCGTCTTCCTGCAGCCCCTGGGCTCCGTGTGGAGCAGCTTGGGGCCCCTGTTCCTCCAGCTCCGGGCAGCATCTTGGCTGGCAGGGGGCGAGAGGAGCCGGCAGCTCCAGGGCAGGAGGGAAGCGGTGGAACCCAGCAGGGTGGAGGGAGAGGGCGGCAACCTGCCCACCACCCCCACCAGCGTCAATTACCACTTCACCCGCCAGTGCAACTACAAGTGTGGCTTCTGCTTCCACACAGCTAAAACGTCCTTCGTGCTGCCGCTGGAGGAGGCCAAGAGAGGTCTGCTGATGCTGAAAGAAGCAGGTAAGTCCCCAGACCCAGGAAAGCCCTCAGGTGCTCGCCACTTCGAGAAGGGCAAAGAGGCTGAGGCAGGGGGCAGTCCCAGCCAGAGAGGTTCCCCAGGAACTCAGTCCTTCCCAGGACCCAGCAGGGATGCACTGCGGCCAGAGGAGGTGGGGGCAAGCTGTGGATGGATGCCAAGATCTTCCCAACCTGCAGAGTGGGCTGGCATGGGGGAGCAAAGCATCACCGCTTCTTCTAAGTGAGCAGCGTGGGGAAGGATGCTGGTTGGGAGGTTGTGCCGCTCTCCGAGTTCATGGACTGAGTTCCCCAGAAACAGCTGATGAGAGCTGCCAACAAATACAAAAACTTTTGACTTAAGAAATGCAATGTTTGGGTTTGTTGTTTGGGGTCGTTTACGTGCTCTTATCATGAATATTTAGAGAAGCTGTGTACCATTCAAGTAAGACAGTGCTTTTGCTCTGGAGACTTGCTCACTGAGTGTCACCGCATCAGAAACAGGCAGGCATCTCAGAGAGAGCCCAGCCAGCCCAGGTCTAGGGTGACCTGCCCTCCTCCTCCCCCGTCCGCCTGTCTTCCCTAGAGCACCTCCTAAGCCAGCAACCTCAGCTGCATCACCAGCTTCTTTCTCAACTTGCTTAACTCTGCTGCAGACATACCACACGTATTTGCCCTGGCTTGCACACATACTGAACATCACAGTGACCACATCCTGATAAACACCAGGCAAATCTGCACAGAGAGCAGCAGGGTGCCCATAGCTCCTGCTGCCTTCAGCCCCTGCCCTTCCTGCCCGGGGTAACCACTAGCTCCTATTCTGACACCAGCCTTGCCGGATTCGGTACTTTATATGCTGAGAACGTGCAGTGACTTTTACTGGATCTGACGTATTTCACTCCCCGTATGTCTGCCCGATCATCCGCAGCTCATCTAGCACCTGACCCACGTCACCGCTGTTCCCAGTGGCGTCTAGTTCAGCATCTTGGTATTTCTCACCAGGACAGTTGCCGTGCATCTCATTGTCCCTGTGTCCCCATGGAAAGCATGTGATCATACTGAAATATGTGTCGGATGCATAACTCCCCCTACTGAACTTCCTTGCCTGGCTTCCAAGCCCAAACTTGTGAGCACAGGCTTCCAGTACCATCTTGCCATCCTCACCCCATTTCCCAAAGGACCCCATGTTATGAGCACATCACGTGACACATTTCTCCCCTAACACCTTCCTCGTGGATCTGGTCGCACTGTTCTCTCTTTCTGGAATGCCAGTCACCCCAGGCTCTGTTAGTGAACTTTGAAAGCTCCTTAGAATTATTCCTGGTCCTCTTCATGCAAGATACCTTCCCAGGTGGCACTAGTGGTAAAGAACCCACCTGCCAGTTCAGGAAACTCAAGAGGCTGGGCTTCGATCCCTGGGTCAGGAAGATCCCCTGCAGAAGGGACTGGCAACCCACTCTAATATCCATGCCTGGAGAATCCCATGGACAGAGGAGCCTGGCGGGCCAAAATCCATGAGGTCGCAGAGTCAGACATGACTGAGCAACTAAGCGCATAGCACAGTGCCCTCCAAACCCACCCATGAGGCTGCAAACGGCAACATTTTCGTTCTTTTTTATTGCTGAGTAGTATTCCATTGGGTTTATATATGCCACATCTTTATCCATTCTATCTCTGATAGACACTTTTGAAAAATGGAAAAGCTTTTGGCACAGCAAAGGAAATCATTGACAGAAGGAAAAGGCAACATGAATGGGAAAAGATACTTGCAAATGAGATGACTGATAAGGAATTAATAGCCAACATATATAAACAGCTCAGACAACTGAACATCAGAAAACAAACAACTCAGTTAAAAAATGGGCAGAAGAACTAAATGGACATTTTCCAAAGAGGAAATGCAGATAGCCAACTGCCTGTGTCCATAAAAGGATGCTCAACACCACGAATTATCAGGGAAATGGAAACCAGAACCACAATGAGGTATCATATCACCTCATGCCAGTCAGAATGGCTACCATTGAAGAGACCACAGATAACAAATGCTGGAGAGGATGTGGAGACAAGGGAACCCTGGTACACTGTGGGTAGGAACGTAAATTTGGGCAGACACTGTTCAGAGCAGTATGGTGGTTCCTTAAAAAACTAAAAACAGAATTACCACGAAAAAAAAAAAGTGAACATGTTAGTCACTCGGTCATGTCCAACTTTCCTTGACCCTATGGACTGTAGCCCACCAGGCTCCTTTTTCCAGGGGATTCTCCAGGCAGGAATACTGGAGTGGATTGTCATTCCCTTCTCCAGGGGATCTTCCNAAAAACAGAATTACCACGAAAAAAAAAAAGTGAACATGTTAGTCACTCGGTCATGTCCAACTTTCCTTGACCCTATGGACTGTAGCCCACCAGGCTCCTTTTTCCAGGGGATTCTCCAGGCAGGAATACTGGAGTGGATTGTCATTCCCTTCTCCAGGGGATCTTCCCAATCCAGGGATAGAACTCAGGTCTCCTGCATGGCAGCCAGATTCTTTACCATCTGAGTCACCAGGGAAGCCCGGTGACACAGCAATATCATTTTTGTGAATATATTAGAAAGAAGTAAAAACACTAATTAAAAGGAAACATGGGCCCCAATGTTCATAGCACACTACTTACATTGCCAAGTGATGGAAGCAACCTAACTGCCTGTTACAGCATGTTTAAAATCGTGCTCTTTTGTTTTACTGTTTTAATACATGGGTCTCCAAAGGGTTTGAGTTCTAAGACTGAAATTTGACATTCTGTTTATCTTTTTGTCTAGCAAAATATCTAGCAGGTGATAGGAATCTAATGAATTTTTTGAATAGATGAATTAATGCATGAATGAACAAATGAGAGGGCTGAGGTGGTGGAAAGAACTTAGACTCTTGAATCATAAGGCCAGTATTTGAGTTCCTGCTCCAGCACTCATTAGATATGCCAAGAAATTTGACTTTCTATCAGTTTAATATTCTTTAAAATATAGAGCAAAATGATAGCTCATATATCAATCTTACAAAACTTCTACAAAGCACAAATAAATGAATGCTCTTGTTTTTTTTAACACAGCATAAACTATTATAGTTATAATGAATACATATTGCGACACCTCTCAGTTTTAAGCAAATAAAACCAAAGTTAGTTAAAATGGTTAGGGTATAGTATGGGTGGCATGTCCTGTAAGTGAAATTTCTGGTAAATGAAGGAAAATCTATTCTGGTGACTATTAAAATTTAAATTTACTTTTAAATTTAAATTAAGAAAATAAATGTAAATATGCATTACATTTAAAATTAAAATTGCTACTCTGGATGAAGAGGCTTCTCTTGTAGCTCAGTTGGTAAAAAATCTGCCTGCAGCGCAGGAGACCTGGGTTTGATTCCTGGGTCAGGAAGGAATTCCCTGGGGAAGGAAATAGCAACCCACCCCAACGTTCTTCTTAGAGAACCCCATGGAGGGAGGAGCCTGGCAGGCTACAGTCCATGAGGTCGCAAGAGTGAGACATGACTGAAGCAATTAAACTACCACCACTCTGGATGAAGATGCTTCCAAAATATATTCTCTACTCCTCTGACTTTTACGCAGCAGATTGAAGAGAACGCATCCATTATGAGTATCCTGAACTGCGCTGTGACAGGATGGATTGTGTGTTGCCACCACTGTGAATGAACGGCTCCTTTTCTAAGCCCTTAGCTGAATCTCTGCATCCCTTTCCTTCAGTCTTCTTGTTCATTCATCCCCTCTGGCCTGCTCCTCGAGCTCATCACGGGCCACACCGCTGGCCAACACCCTGTTTCACTTCCCGCAGTTATCTGTCCCTGTTTAATCACACTTCTAGGGAACAATATTTTACTGAATAATAGTGCTCATCACACAAGCTGCCTCCCAGCATGTTAGCTTGTGAATAGTGAGATGATATAATTTATTTCCTGTCCCACTGCAGAAACATTTGAGAGCAAAACAGGATGTTGGGAAAAAAACTGATGAGATGTGGTCTCCGTAAACCACAACTGTCCTGGGAAACCCAGGATGGAGGGCAAACTCACTTTAGAAAGATCAAAGGCTTTGGAGCTTGGACCTATGTCCTAGCTCCATTTCTCTCTGTTATTTCAGTTCAGTTGCTCAGTCGTGTCTGATGCTCTCTGACCCCATGGACTGCAGCACACCAGGCCTCCCTGTCCATCACCAACTCCCGGAGTTTATTCAAACTCATGTCCATTGAGTCGGTGATACCATCCAACCATCTCACCCTCTGTTGTCCCCTTCTCCTCCTGCTCTCAATCTTTCCCAGCATTAGGGTCTTTTCAAATGAGTCAGTCCTTTGCATCAGGTGGCCAAAGTATTGGAGTTTCAGCTTCAGCATCAGTCCTTCCAATTGAATATTCAGGACTGATTTCCTTTAGGATGAACTGGTTGAATCTCCTTGTAGTCCAGGGGACTCTCGAGAGTCTTCTCCAACACCACAGTTCAAAAGCATCAATTCTTTGGTGGTCAACTTTATAGTCCAGTTCTCACATCCATACATGACTATTGGAAAAATCATAGCCTTGACTAGACCAACCTTTGTTGGCAAAGTAATGTCTCTGCTTTTTAACATGCTGTCTAGGTTGGTCATAGCTTTTCTTCCAAGGAGTAAGCGTCTTTTAATTTCATGGCTGCAGTCACCATCTGCAGTGATTTTGAAGCCCCCCCCCAACATAAAGTCTGTCACTGTTTCCCTCTCTATTTGCCATTTCTCTCCAGTCTCATTCTATTACCTTGAGAAAACACTACTTTTGGCATTAAAATGATAATGAATGTTGATGAAGTGCTAAAACAGAAGGAAAATCCATGTGCCTTCTGTCCCAGGTATGGAGAAGATCAACTTCTCAGGCGGGGAGCCGTTCCTCCAGGACCGGGGCGAGTACCTGGGCCGGCTGGTGAAGTTCTGTAAGCAGGAGCTGCAGCTGCCCAGCGTCAGCATCGTCAGCAATGGGAGCCTGATCCGCGAGAGGTGGTTCCAGAAGTACGGTGAGCAGCCCCCACGGCAAGTGACTCTGGCCCCTGTCACTGTCGCTCGCTGTATTTCCTTCCATCCTGGGCCTCCGGCCTGGCCTGCTGGGGATCCGAAGGGAGGGAAAAAAGCAAGTATGCTTGTTCTCATCTCTCTTCAGGCTGCACGCCAAGTTTTGGTAGCGCTCTCATAAACAAGTATGGCAAAGCAGATAGCAGGACCCACCAGCAGATGCTCCCGTCCGTTATCAAAGTAGCTTTAGTTGAGTCATTAGTGGGGAAGATGACCACAGTGGACAGTTTTGCAAGCCCTGACCTTATTGTTTCCTATTCATGTTTAATATTTAGAGTGTTTATGGAAATGACTCTATTTTAGTAGTCTCCTGTATAAATTGAGGGATTGGACTGAAACAGTCATTCTCCCCTCTGGCTATGTATTTGGCTACTGAGGAACTTTATATAAGACATCTCTGCTGGGACTGGCCTCCAGACTATTTTTTTCAGAGCCTTGTGGTATATGGACATTCCAGCTTGGGGGGCTCCAAAGGGATTCTACTCTGCAATCAGGGTTACGAACCCCTGGTCTTAAGACTGTTGACATTTTGTCACTAAGTCATGTCCTACTCTTGTGACCTCATGGATAGTAACCTGCCAGGCTCCTCTGTCCATGGGATTCTCCAGGCGAAAATACTGGCGTGGGTTGCCATTTCCTTCTCCAGGGGCTCTTCCTGACTCAGGGATCAAGCCTGTGTTTCCTGCATTGGCAGGTGGATTCTTTACCACTAAGCCACTAGAGAAGCCTAAGACTTTGGAAGTCCCTTAATGCCAGTTTTTACATAGATATTAATATTCTTGGAGAAGGAAATGGCAGCCCACTCCAGTATCCTTGCCTAGAAAATTTCATGGACACAGGAGCCTGGTGGGCTGCAGTCCATGGGGTTGCAAAGAGTCGAGCATGACTGAGTGGCTAACACTTAATATTCTTAGAGCAGTACCTGGAATTTAGGAAGCATTTGAAAAATGTTAGCTATTATTACATTTTATTTAATGTATTTAGTCAATTCTGTTTATTTTGTTTTTTAACAATTTTTCCAAGTTAATTCTTATTGGAGTATAGCTGCTTTACAATATTGTGTTAGCTTCTGCTGTATAGCAGAGTGGATCAGCTGTTTGTTTACATGTATTCCCTCTTTTTTTGGATTTCCACCCCATTTAGGTCCGCACAGAGCACTACTATCATTTTAGTAAACAGTTCTGATTGGACTCTTTGGGTAAAATGTTCTGTGTTTGCTTTCTGGGAGTTGTTTGAGTCTTGAAATCACTCAAAGAGTAGTTGCATGTACGATTTGTTGAGGATGCTCACGGGGATCTCTGATGAAACTCTCTTTCCTAAACGATGAAGAAATATAGACGCGGGGGAGGGGAGGGCGGGGTGTGGGGGAGGGTTGTACTTCCCATCTGGAAAAGGTTAACAGGAGGAGTACAGGGCCACAAGTCAGCAACAAAACACCCATGAAGGGAGTCACTCAGTAAAAGGTGAGCATCAGAAATTCAAAAGTAAGCTTTGGGAACTGGATTTAGAGAGATAAGACGGGGTTAGGGAGCCATGTAAGCAGAGAAGACTGAGTTGGGTTTGCTGGCTGTGTCCTGAGCAGTGTGTTCCCTCCAAGACGTGTGGTGTGAGGAGTAAGAACCACGAGCACCGTTGCACCTTAGGGCAAAAGCTCAGAAGCTGGTCTGGAGAGGCAGTGCAAAGTAGCAAATTTGGAAGTGGCTAAAAATGGCACCCCACTCCAGTACCCTTGCCTGTAAAATCCCATGGGCGGAGGAGCCTGGTAGGCTGCGGTCCATGGGGTGGTAAAGAGTCGGCCACAACTGAGTGACTTCACTTTGACTTTTCACTTTCATGCATTGGAGAAGGAAATGGCAACCACCTCCAGTGTTCTTGCCTGGAGAATCCCAGGTGCGGTGGAGCCTGGTGGGCTGCCATCTATGGGGTCACACAGAGTCGGACACGAACGATGTGACTTAGCAGCAACAGCAAGAAAAAGGACGAAGCTGAGGCTCCAATACTTTGACCACCTGATGCGAAGAGTCAACTCATTGGAAAAGACTCTGATGCTGGGAAAGACTGAAGGCAGAAGAAGTGGAAGGCAAAGGATGAGATGGTTAGATAGCATCACCAACTTAATGGACATAAATTTGACCAAACTCCTGGAGTCAGTAGTGGAGGACAGGAGAGCCTGGCATGCTGCTGTCCATGGGTCACAAAGAGTCAGACATGAATGACTTAGTGACTGAAAAATAGCAAAGAAAAAAAGATCACTGGGGTAGGGAAAAAACAAGAAAGTGCAAGGACTATTCACAGCAGACACTTTGACAGCCAATTGCAAACAACCATTGATTTTTATCCTATTCAGAGATCAGGATTATTGTTGCCATATGCTCAGACTATTAAAGATATATCCTAAATCTACACTCTATTTTTTTACACCTTTTATTTTGTATTAGAGTGTGTTCCATGTGCTCAGTCGCTCAGTCGAGTCAGACTGCAACCCCGTGGACTATACAGCCTGTCAAGCCCATCTGTCCTTGGAATTTCCCAGACAAGAATACTGGAGTGGGTTGCCATTTCCTCCTCCAATTTAGTTATACATAAATCTATTCTTTCTCAAGTTCTTTTTCCTGTTTAGGTTATTAAAGAGTATTAAGCAGAGTTCCCTGTGCTGCATAGTAGGTCCTTGCTGGTTGTCTGTTTTAAACATAGCAGTGTGTCCAGGTCAGTCCCAAGTGCTTTCACTTTGTCCATCACAGACCCGAGGCTGTCACTGCCCTGCTCCCTCCTAGTGATCATGCATTCATTCTCTAAGTCAGTGAGTCTATTTCTGTTATGCCCAAGTTGCGAAATCTCCCAGTGACCACCAGTGAGCCGGTATCCGATGCAAAAGCAAGAGAGTTTTTATTACCAAGCTTGAGCTGGGGCTCCCACCAGCACGGACGCAGCGGCTATAGGGAGGGAGCCCCGAGTTTTGGGTTACACTACTTTTATAGGGAATAATTCAGGTAAAAGGGTACAAAAAGGGGTGTTCAGGCAGGAGGACAACTGATTGGTCACTTAAGGGGGTGTTTAAGTTGACAGATAACTGGTTGGTTACTTTCATCCATAGGATTTGTGTGTGGATTCTTGACTGGTTTTTATTTCCAAGGTAAATCACAAGCTCCTGGACGTAAAGTCAGAAGGTTTAGCCTGGGGGCCGATTGGCTCGTGTACAGTGGGGCTAGGTTAGGTAATCTGAGGGCTGATTGGCTATGGGCAGTGGGCTCAGGTTGGGTAACATCCAAAGTTCTTTTGCCCAGAACCTTGCAGGATGGAATTCTTCTACAAGATGAAGTAGCTTAGGCCCTTCATTTCCATTTTGCAAATAAGTTCATGTGTATCATTTTTAAGATTCTGCAATACAAGCACTATAATTCCATGTTTCTCTTTTTCTGCCTGACTTCACTCAGTATGACAATTTCTAGGCCCATCCATGTTGCGGCGGTGGCATTATTTCATTCTTTTTAATGACTATGTTCAATCTCCCAAATAAAAATATTTAAAAACAGCGTGAAATATTTTTGTTACCAAGTCCAAACTCGCTCTGCTCACCACACAACAGGCCTTAAAATTGGGAGAGGAGGTGTTGAGACAGGAATAAGGACTTGACTCCAAAAGCTGGCAGAAGGACCAGATTGCAGACTGTCTCAAAATAAGCATCTCATTGGGGTCTGGAGGAGATGAGGAATAAAGTAAAAAGGCCCTAGGTTTTGCAATTATCCCCACAAGGGCCCTCAGGAAGGGGATGTATATGTTTCTTTTCTCTTGCAGGTGGACAAGGTCAGGGTGTTTCTCTGAACAAAAGCATTTTGGTTTAACATTCAGGCAGAGGGGCAGGGTTCTCCAAGGTGGGCCATTGTGTATGGACAGTATTCTTTTAGTGAACAATAGCAAAGGGAAGCAAAGGTTAAAGTAAAAGACACAAAGCTGATATGTAGTCAGGTTTAGCTCTTGTAACATTTTTAGAACAAACAAAAGGTTTTTGCCTACTTCTGTAGTTCCTAAGGCTCCAGTTCTCCACCTCTGGCTTGAAAGCCTATGCTCTTTTTTTTTTTAATATAATTTTATTTCTTTATTTTTGGCTGTGCTGACTTCCCTACTGTGCGGGCTTTCTCTAGTTTGGGGCACCAGAGGCTACTCTTCCTTGTAGTGCAGAGGCTTCTCATCACAGGGGCTTCTCGTGCTGTGAAGCACAGGCTCAGGGCCACGTAGGCTTCTGTCATTGTGGCTCCTGGGCTTGGAGCCCAAGCTCAGTAGTGGTACTTGGGCTTGGTTGCTCTGAGGCATGAGGGCATCTTCCTAGAACAGGGAGGGAACCCATGTCTCCTGTGTTGGCAGGCCGATTCTTTCCCAGTCAGCCACCAGGGAAGCCCCAAAGCCTAGGCTTTCATCCTTGAATGGAAAAGCTTAACATAAATTTTCGTCCTTGGACAGAAAAGCCTAACAGTGATCATTTTCCTTCAGGTGACTATTTGGACATTCTCGCCATCTCCTGTGACAGCTTTGACGAGGAGGTCAATGTTCTTATTGGCCGTGGTCAAGGAAAGAAGAACCACGTGGAAAATCTCCAGAAACTGAGGACATGGTGTAAGGAATACAGAGTGGCCTTCAAGATAAACTCAGTCATCAATCGATTCAACGTGAACGAGGATATGAAGGAACAGATAAACGCGCTCAACCCCGTCCGCTGGAAGGTACCAAATGCATTGCTTTTGTGGTTGTAATGAAGTGAACGTTCAGGAGAGATTTGCTTTAGGGACACCAAAAATGATAAGGATACAGAAAACTCTGGACTCAGAGAGCCAGTTGGGTTTGGTCTTTCTTTCTGCTAGACTTAGAATCAGCTTCTGGGGTCTCATCCCATACGCACTGTGCTGAAGATTAGCAGGAGGATTTGTATGAATATATCGGTTTGTTGTTGTTGTTGTTGTTTTTTGGTAAAGATTTATTTACTTTTGACAGTGCTGGGTCTTCACTGCTGCATGAACTTTTTTCTAATTGCAGCGATGAGGGGCTACTCTCTAGGTGCAGTGTGTGAACTTCTCATTACGGTGGCTTCTCTTGCTGCAGAACACAGGCTTTAGACTTCAGTAGTTAGCAGCATGTGGACTCAGGATTTGCAGCTCCTGGGCTCAGCAGTTATGGTGCATGGGCTTAGTGGCTCCGAGGCATATGGGATCTTCCCGGATCAGGGATTGAACTTGTGTCCTTTGCATTGCAAGGAGGTTTCTTAATCACTGGACCACCAAGGAGGCCCTGAATATGTGTTCTTAACCATCTGCCCTGGTCATTTTCATGCAGGAATCCATGAAAGTCTGTGACTGGACCTCAGACTAATGCAACTGAGGATAGGATGTAGAATTCATTTCTAGCAAGGAAAAGAGAGGAAGAAAACTCATGTAATATGAAGCTGTGTCTGCTGGGATAACGTGGGAAGGCGAAGTGAGAAAGGTTTGATTCTGCCAAAAAACCAGGAAGACTTCATGTAGGAGGCGGTATTTGACTCTTTCTCTAGCAGACGAGTCTTCCGACTCAGATGGTAAAAAATCCACCTGCAGTGCAGGCCACCTGGATTTAATCCCTAGGTCTGGAAGATCCTCTGGAGAAGGGGGAATGACAATCCACTCCCGTATTCTTGCCCGGAGAATCCCATGGACAGAGGAGCCTGGTGGGCTATGGTTCATGGGGTCTCAAAGAGTCGAGCGTGACTGAAGCGATTTAGCAGGCATGCACGCACATAATGGCTTAAAACCTAAGGGGAAAACCCCCAAAATTAAAGGGCTAAATATTTTAGGAAGCCTATTTCACCTGGTATATTTCATCGTTTAAGTCTAAAATGTAGTAAGAAACAACATGCATTTCTATGTAAAGTTTTAAAAACTACTTTAAAAAATACCACAGTATAAATACTAACAATAAAACTCTGATGTAAAAAATTGAAAATTTATAGGCAGATATGTTCTAAATGGCTTCCCAGGTGGCACTAGTTATAAAGAATGTGCCTGCCAATGCAGGAGATGCAGGAGATGTGCATCTCAGGAAGATCCCCGGGGTCAGGAAGATCCCCTGTTAAGAGGGCATGGCAACCCACTCCAGCATTCTTATCTGGAGAAACCCATGGACAGAGGAGCCTGGTGGGCTACAGTCCACGGAGTCGCAAAGAGTTGGACACAACTGAGTGACTGAGCACGCATATTATAACCCTGATTATTTTGTATCAAAGAACTATGACATAGATGTATACATTGAAATCACTTCTATTCCTCAAGTCACCAAAAACTGTTCATCTCAATAAGTATAACTAGCTAATGTTCCAACCCCACAGGCTAGAGATGCCGCCAAAAGTAATAGTTAAGGAGTTCCTCTCCTACACTCTCCAATTCTAATTCTGTTCATCTCATGAAGATTATTTTCAGAACACTAAGAGAGATTTCTAGATATATAAAATATTCTTATAAATTTACATTGATTTCAGCTGGAGTTTCTAATTTTGTAAAAGATGCCGAATTACCCAGTGTTGATCCCCTGGAGAAGGAAATGGCAAGCCACTCCAGTATCCTTGCCTGGAAAATTCCAAGGATGAAGAAGCCTAGCAGACTACAGTCCATGGGGTCACAAAGAGTTGGACACGACTGAGCAAGTTCACCTCATTTCACTCATATTATGAAAAAAAAAAAAAAAAAAAGACTTAGATCAAATATAACCTAGATCGGTTTTTTAAAAATTTATATTTTGGGAATATTTGGGCTTTTAGTACTATATTCCAAATTTCAGGGCACATTTTCATGTTGCCAGAGCAGTGTCTTTCTAGAGTGTTCCTCAGCTGAACAAGTCTTCTCTGCTGGGCTTCCTTGGTGACTCAGATGGTAAAGAATCCACCTGAAATGCGGGAGACTTGGGTTCGATCCCTGGGTCAAGAAGATCTCCAGGAGAAGGAAATGTATGCTCACTCCAGTATGCTTGCCTGGGAAATCCCATGGACAGAGGAGCATGGTGGGCTGCAGTCCACAGTCCACGGGCTCGCCAAGAGTCAGACACAGCTGAGCGACTAACAGTTTCACTTTGTCTGCTCAGGAGGCATGAAGCTTGGTTCAGAGGGAAATGCAATTTGGGATAAAAAGTGGTGAAAAGCTCTTTAGGAGGCCAACACTGCCCTTGTGTTTCAGGTCTTCCAGTGTCTCATAATTGAGGGTGAGAATTCTGGAGAAGATGCTCTGAGAGAAGCAGAACGGTTCGTGATCAGTGACGAGGAGTTTGACGCCTTCTTAGATCGCCACAAGGACGTGTCCTGCTTGGTGCCCGAGTCTAACCAGAAGGTTAGAAAGCGAACTTTCTAAGTGTATTAAAGTGTATTAGCAGGAAGTGAACATGATTTTGTTTCCCATCACACACGTAGCTCCAAAGAGAAAAGCGTCTCCACCAAGGGCTGCCCATGCTGGAATGTGGGAGGGTTTCGTGGAGAGAGGGGAGGAGTCTCATGGTAGATATAGAAGCTGTACTAAATCTTTAGGTTTCCAGTGAGAACAGTGGGTATGTCTTGTTAGCACAAATGCATATGTCCTGTGGATTAAACCATGCCAGCCAAAGCACGTCTACCCTGCGGAGCTTCCACAGAGTAAATAATCAGAGTCTTCTCTGAAGCCAAAGGAAAAAAGAACTTCTTGTTCAAAGCAGCTATGTCCCTGCAGTGTTAAGGAGAGGAGTTAAAAAAAATTGAAGGTAGTCTGATACTTGACATACAGAGAACGGGTAAACTCATATTGTCAGTATGGAATGTTATACTGACTAAGTGCCTTCTCCATACTGACTAAATAGCATAGTTCAAAGAACATTAGGGAGCCAGGATAAATTTGCTGATATGATATTGGCTGCAAATAAAGAACAACAGCCAAAATCCATTTGACTTTTAATCCTAGTGTGCACAGGTGTGTGTTTACACATCCCGTGGTCGTCTTGGGGTAATGGATTATCGATCATTTTTGTTTACTTTGATAACTCTTTAGACTTTAAATTTTTCTAAAATAGGTAGTTTTGTTACTTTTCAACTATTTAAAAATCAAAAGCTTTCCCCATCTTCCCCCGAAGAAGAAACATGCAGCAAAATCTCTCCCTCACATGCTTATATCATATTGGAAATTCTAGAACAAGGACTCATTCCTTATGCTTTAGACTCCTAAGTCATGTTGACCAGAGCATGAATAAGAAAATCCCCAGATGGGGTCAGAGGACAGAGAACAGAGAATACTCATATGTCCACACTGTTGTATTTGACTTTTTAGAAATTGTCTTAATTATGCAGTTAATGTGAGACCAAAGAAAATATAAGTTATATTAAGCATTACTATTAATACTTGGTGAGTTCTTCACAGAGGGACCAGGAGCCATCACTCCCCCATTTCAGAAACATAGGGGCTTCAGTTAACTGACCTCACCATGTCAGAGGCAGGATTAACTGACCTCACCTACATCAGAGAAAGGGTTAACTGACCTCACCCACGTCAGAGGTAAAGTTAGCTGACCTCAGCTGTGTGAGAGGCAAGGTTGGGCTGACTTCACCCATGTCAGAGGTAAAGTGAGGTGAACTAAAGTTACCGTAGAGACCAAACAGCCTACAAGACTGAAAAATATTTACAATCTGGCCTTTATACAAACACGTGTGCAGACCCCAACCTCTGTGGGTATGCAGGAGGGTACAACTTCCTATAGAAGTACAGATACACCCTTCACACACCTCTGAAAGGCATCACTAGTTATGAGGAATGAAAGCAATGTTCAAATCCTCAGTAAGCTCCCAGGTAATAGCATTAAAGGGCTTCTCAGGTGGCGCTAGTGGTAAAGAACCCACCTGCCAATCCAGGAGACATAGGAGGCACAGGATCTTCCCTGGGTTGGGAAGATCCCCTGGAGAAAGAACTGGCAACCCACTCCAGTATTCATGCCCAGAGAATCCCATAGACAGCGGAGCCTGGGGGCCTACAGTCCACGGGGTGGCAAAGAGTCAGACACGGCTGAAGCAACTTAGCACACAGGCAGTAGCATTACAGAGATTCTGCTTTATTCACTGAAAAGGGGGTGCATGTCACACACGCGAGGAACTTTGAACAGTGAAGGACGGGGCGCTCCAAGATCTGGAGGGCATGGAAGGTTAGCCTGGGGGCTTCCTTGTCAGAGGTGCTTTCGGAGAGCCCTGTGACCCTTCCAGCAGGACGCAGAGGCCAGCTTGCTGGAATATATTGGAATCTGAAGACACAGACAGATTGCCTGGGTGGGGGGCATTTGGGGTGGGGGCGGGGCCCTGGCAGGTGGCTTACCTTGTGGAGATGAATCCAAAGACACTCAGGGGATTTGAGAAATGGTGACTCCAGAGATAAGGCGAAACAAACACACGAACACGGTAAGGCAGACAGCTGAGCGTGCGTACTGAAAAATATGCCTGAAACCAAATTTGTCTCTAATTTCTCCTTTGCAGATGAGAGATTCCTACCTTATTCTGGATGAATATGTGAGTATTTCTAGTGCCTCATAAAATGCTCCCTTAAAAGTCAGCTAAGCAGCAAGGCCAGAGTTGAGTTACAATCAGCATAACCGTTTAACCCATATTCGTTCTTTTTAGCCAGCATTTGCTATTCTTATCGTCACTGATTAGCATCAATATTATAGAGCCCTGACTTCATCCACTGTGTCCATCTTGGAGCTAAGGCGTTGGGCAGGTCTTGGCTTGAACCCAGTGCCCATGTTTGCATGACCGCCCTCCCCCCTCCACCACTAAATGGTGTCTTCCCTGTGGCCATGGATCCATGGAGGTTGGGTGGAGCTGACATTACAGAAAGCAGACCCCTTCTGTTACACCATCTTTGGCTGGCTTCTCTGGTCATGGGGCACCACGGGTTCTTTGTAGGAAGGACATGTCACAAGTCACAGTATTGCCTTTAATTCCTCAGATGCTGCCGACTTACCTCTAACAGATAGCCGTCGGCTTTGGGGTGAAGAGGTTGCAGAGTCCCCTAAAGCCACCAATACATTCCTATGCCACTGCCTTCCGAGGGAAAAGATAACCCGGCATTCTCAAAACTGAAAAATTACTTTCCCTTTCCCTCTGTCTCTTCTATTTTCGTCCAAATTCAGAAACGTTTGCCAATATTTCTAGCACAGGACAAATACTTCCATTCAAAGACCTGTTTTTAAGACATGAGTTCCAAGAAGAACAGTGGCTTTTCCGTATTTAAGTTGGATTTGGTTGGATTTGGACTTAAGCATCAAGAAATGCTTACTGTGACTTTTGACACTTTATTATTTTCAAGTTAATCAGTGACGCGTCACAGTCATTCACTTTTTTGTCAATATGAGCTTTCTTTACAGAGCAGAGGGGTAAGGGTGGTAACACAAGTGTTTAGTTTATGGGTTCAAGGTAGAGAGGAAAAGTCAAATGGAATTTATTTTTGGAGTATCCTTACTGCCTTGGGATTTTTACCAATGTTCCTTCAAAATTCTCCGGTATCTGCATAGTTGGAATAAACAGAGTAGGAGCAAAATTTACTTTTGGCAATTTAAGAGCATTTTGATTAGGTAAGAATTACTATAAAATGCTCTGTGCCATGGTAGGTCATAAGGTATGAAGATCTGGTTCCTCGCTCCAAGGTGCTTAATTTAGGATAAAAACCAAGACCCTTGGACTTCCCTGGTGGCTCAGTGGCAAAGAACCCGACTGCCAATGCATAAGATGCGGTTCGATCCCTGATCCGGGAAGATCCCCTGGAGGAGGAAACGGCAACCGACTCCAGTGCTCCTGCCTGGGAAATTCCATGGACAGAGGCACTTGGCGGGCTACAGGCCATAGGGATAGCAAAGAGCTGAACTTGCTGAGTGAATACTACCACCAAGACCCTTAACAGTGCACGTTAACAGGGCAGTGACACTTCTTGATGTGGGAGCTGCCTGGCTCTGTAGTGCTTTTTCGTACAACTTTCTCTCCCTTTCTTAAAAGAACATTTTATTACTCTTCACTTATTTGTGCACACACGGTTTTCACACCAGCAATATCATCTACCTGAAATTTCCCAAACTCACTGTATTTTTTCTGGGCTTCAACAATACTACCCTCTCTGGCTTACAATTTCAAAACAAACTCAGATGTCAGCATCTTTTGAAAGCCTTTTCAGATTACCCTACCCTCCAATGGAGGGATACGTACATGTATACAATTCTGGTTATCCTGCACTTACCTGGCCTAACGTGTTCAGGTGGGTGATGGGAGCTGGTTGAGAGCAGAGATGCTGTCCAATGGGCTCAGCATCCCCAGGGGAGCATCTCGATTATAGGTTTCCACAAACATTTGTTGGAATGATTGGAATATCCAGAATCATTTTGAGCTGATCCCTCTAGTTGAGTTTTATAGGAAAATTATATGGAAAGATTCTAACTTTTGTCCTGAATTTCCTAGATGCGCTTCCTGAACTGTAGAAATGGGCGGAAGGATCCTTCCAAGTCCATCTTGGACGTGGGTGTAGAAGAAGCTATAAAATTCAGTGGCTTTGATGAGAAGATGTTTCTAAAGAGAGGAGGGAAATACGTGTGGAGCAAAGCGGATCTGAAGTTAGACTGGTGAAGCTGAGCTGGTGAAGCTGGAAGCTGGACCACTCTCTGCCCAGCTGTGGGGACGACCTTGGGACTCTGTGTGTGGCTGCCCCCCTTCAGATGGGCATTTCTCAGGGGCCCCAAATCCCATTTTCATTGCACGTGGAATCTGCTTGTCTGTGGTAACTGAACCCACACAAATAACTTAGACAATTGAAATCCGTAGCTCATACAAGACAATTAACCTTAGTTAATCAGCTTATTTTGCATTTAATGTTCAAATAGTGTTTACTGTGACTCCTGTGTTTCCGTTTTGGAGTTGTTTTCCTAGTCCTTTCAGTTGACAGTTATTTTCCCATCTGGAAAAATTAGGAAGTCTCTCCACCTGTGGGGAGGCTTTTTATTTCTCAGCCTTTATATCATTGCAACCTTGGATATATAACTAGAAGTTGAGAAATAGTCCATACATATTTCAAAAAAATAAGAAATGCTCATGTTATCAGGCTTTGGTGGGACCCAGAAAGAGATAATCTGTAGCCCATACTGACTATGCCAGGAATGTGAGCCATCTCCCTTTAGTTTTCCAAGATTCTTAACAAAACCGAGGTGTGCTTTACGCTTTGTGATGGAGTTGACGTGGGGTCAGGGCTTGGGTTGCCCCGGGGATCTTCTGAGCCTGCAGGCAACGACACTTTATTGGCTTGGCTGTCTGCGTATCACTGGAAAGTGAGTTTCCTGGATTGGCATGATCCCGTTGGCAAAAGCACCAGGTGACAGTGGAGCAGAGGGTTGAGACTGGCCCTGGCTTTTCTGTGAATAAAGCTGTGGCACAAAGCTACCATTTCCCATTGAACTCTGAACCACTTGAAATAAGAATGTAATCTAGGGCAACGTGAGGAAGTTCCAGAGCCTTCTCTTCCTGCTAAGAAAGAGCTCGAGGAAAAATGTCATTTGAATTGGGTTAAGGAACAAAACCCTCTTCTGGTGGAAATACCACCTGAACTTTGTTCATGTAATCTAGACACTATCCCATTGCCTGGGAAGTAATAATTTCCTATCATTGCTAAAACAGCTAAATCACGGACAATTTTTTGCTCAAAGAATTCTTTAAGTAATAATCCAGATGCCATTTTGGCCACTAGATGGCGTCTAAATGTTGCCTGATCTTGTTAAGCCTCCATGTAGAAATTCTACTTCAGAATCTTTTTTTCAAGACTTGCAGATTTTGAAAGTTTGGTTTAAGTGATTTTTTTTTATCCTCAGAAAAGATATCCCTACTTCAAATGTTAAGTCACTGTGATTCAAATGAAATATGAAGTGAATTTCTCTCAGCCTGAGGGAAACTACATTTCTCTTTCCCCAAAGAGAAATAATATAAAGTAAAACATTGCACCAGAGAAAAATGAAAAAAAAAAAAGTATATAAAGAGAAAAACAATAAAATAAAAAAATTATAAAATGGAAAAAAGACAGAAAAATGAAAAATAAGCTATTTTAAATACATTTTCCAGCTGTTTTTACACCACCACCCACTTCCTTATGCACTGACAGAATTTTCAAAGCCTTAATGTTTAAAATATTCAATTGTTCATTTTTCTTTAGCTGGAGAAGTAGCATTACAGTAAATTTCAAGTTTGGAACATATAACACTTATATTTTCAGTTTTTAAACACTTGTGTCCACTTTGTGAGACGTATTTCTTTTTATTAGGAAAATAAAAGGTAATTTCAGCGAGGTGTGTCCATTTAAGTCTTAAAGGCAGGTATTTTTGTGGTGCTTTCAATTATTGCTTGGTTAAGTTGTGACAATAGGAATGCAATTTTGTCTCAGGAAATGTGGAGACTGGACATTAATAACAGCATGCTGGTGTACAAAGTATGAATCGGAAACATCTGATATGTCAGCTCCTCTTCTATGACAATCTGGAGTCTAGTTCTTCGATCAATAAAGAGAATCATGATAAAAAACAGGTGGACAAATTCTCCATGAGGTTCTATCAGAAAGTAATTCATTGCACAGGCCACTCTCTTGTTGAAAAGACTAATTCATTCTTTGTGATTAGATGAAGGCTACTCACGCCATAAGCTTTAAGACTTTGTCTTGAGTGTGTTTTGGACATCTCAGTTTTAGGTTAATATATGTATATATGTTTATTTTTTTCTATATGTGGGATGCTCTTGACTGCTGGTGTGTTGTTTTGTAAGATGTTGTAATAAAGTAATTTTTGTACACTATCTTCATTCTCAGTGGGTCAATGTAATGAAGTCTCTCCTTGGTATGTGTTTAATTGCAGGCTTTTACAAACCACCAGTGCTAAAGGCAAGTAACACTTTAAAAATCAACAAAGTTACCAACAATTAATGAGCACATTTCAGACAACCCCACTGGCAACAAGATGGAGCAGAGAAGAGCCACTGGGGAAAGTACTCCTGTTTTAAATGAAAGCCAGCATCTTGGGGGCCTGGTGTCTGAACTTGATCCTTTTGGAAGGAATGAATTCCTGTAGACAGGGGGCAGGAATAGCAGCAGCCCAGGATTTACATGGTTGCAGAGCCGCTGTTCTGAATTTCACAGGGTCTGCAGTCCGCAGAGCGGGCACCTGGCACCCAGAGTTCCTGGTGGTGCGGAACCGTTCGGAGTGCCTGGTTCTGAGCTGCTCACTCAGTCCCTGCCCCTCAGATGCCTCAGGCCAGGCCTGACTTTGTTTCTACCCCAGCCTGATTTCCCCCTCCCTTGTCTTCCCAGCCCTTGGAACCAAGAGTTCTGCACCCCCAGCTCCAATGCCCACCCCACACCCTCCAGACTAGAACTGGCCCTTCTTGGACATGGGGCATTTTCTCAGACACGTCACTGCATTTAATCTTCAGTTATAAGTACTCACTTCTTGAGCTTCCCTGGTGGCTCATATGGTAAAGGTATCTTCTTGCAATGTGGGAGACCTGGGTTTGATCCCTGAATGGGGAAGATCCCCTGGAGAAGGAAATGGCAACCCACTCCAGTATTCTTGCCTGGAAAATTCCATGGACAGAGGAGTCTCATAGGCTACAGTCCATGGGGTTGCAAAGAGTTGGACACGACTGAGTGACTTTACTTTCACTTTACTCACTTCTTCAGGAAGGATATGGCCTCATTATCTTTGCCCACCCTGGACTTGTCAGGCTAATCCTGGGCTCTAGCCCCCAGGACAGGGATCAGATCCAGGGGCTTGAGGACAGTGAAGGAGACTCAAGAGCAGCCCAGGTCGCCCAGCCTTGTGGCCAGGACACAGGCAGTCATGTCTGGGGTGCACAACCCAGCGTCAAGTCTGCTGGCATCTGCTGTTCCAGTCAGTGGCAAAGAATGGGAAATTCCACAGAAAGCCCACATAGCAAGTTCAACTCAGATGCCACTGAGTTGGGTTTGAAAGATGAGAAAGGCTTTTTAACCACATGTTCCCTCCATGATTCTAAGACGAATAAGCACTTGGAGAATATTTGAGAAATAGAACGCAGCAAAATGAAGAAAATAAAAATTACCCATAATTACAGTGGCTCAGAGGCAACTGCTGGTTCATTTCATGCATATTTCCAGTAGTGCATATTTTTAATAGAATTGAGTTCTTACTCAATTTTATTTTCCACATAGCTTCTGAAGGATTTTTAAACCAACGAGCATTCTTATACTTTAATGAGAACAGCCAGTTCTTAACAATTCACATGAAAAGATGGGAAGAGATTCAATGGTATCCTAAAAACTGCAGTTAATATGAAAAAAAAAAACCGATTCGGGTTTTGAATTGTTTACAAATTTGGTTACGAATGTGAGTGCAACTCGTGTCCTGAGAATCCACTTTTTCTAGAAAATATACATATAATAATAAAAACAAAACTTCTCTGGGCAAACTCATTCCTGGAGGATCTGGGGAAATGCCCAAAAGTGATTTATTATTTTAACTCGGGCCATCTCGGCTTGTCCTTGTCTGATTCTACCCTCAATTCCCATGTGTGAGTTTTTTCCACCCCAGCAAGCAATTTTCCCATACCAGCGTGATGTCCTACTTCAGCTCAATTCTGACACTCTTTACCTGGAGGTAGCATCAGACCCCTGGTGGCACCCCGGTGGTAAAGAACTCGCCTGCCAATACAAGCGACATAAGAGACTCAGGTTCAATCCCTGGGTCAGGAAGATCCCCTGGAGGAAAGCATTGCAACCCGCTCCAGTATTTCTGCCTGGAGAATCCAACGGACAGAGTAGCCTGGCGGGCTACAGTCCATGGGGTAGTGAAGAGTCGGATACGATAGCACAGCACACACGCAGCATCAGATCCCATGGATTAGGGTCTCAGTCCCACCAGAGGGTACCTTATTCCCCCATCGCCAGTACAGAATCTGCCCATCACAACTGTAGGTTATCACCTGGAGTTATAACCTGGTCAGTTGCTTCTCACTGACTGACCAGCTATATCGCAGGGTCCAAGAACTCCCTCCTAGGGTTGGGTTAATCTGCTAGACGACCTCGCAGAACTCAGAGAAACACTGTACTTACTAGGTTACCAGTTTCTTGCCAAAGGATGCAGTTGAGGAATAGCTGCTGGAAGAAAGAATTGCACCGGACGAGGTGTGGGGGAAGGGCACAAAGCATCCCTGCCCTCTGGAGGGGACCAGCCACTCTGAATCTGCACCTGTTCACCAACCCAGAGGCTCTTTGAACCTGGTCCCTTTGGGTTTTACGGAGGACTCATTCTGTAGCATGACATCATTGGTCACTGGTGGTTGCACTCCGCCTTCTGGAGGTCTGAGGTTGGGACTGAAAGTTCTAAAGCTCCAATCACATGACTGGGTGCCCTGGCAATCACCCTCTACCATAGGTGGCCTAGGGCCTGCCCCAAGTCTGTTTTGTATCATAGCAAAAGACCTCTGTATTCATGTTACCGAGAGAGGCTGGGACCTGGGACCAGGAACCCTTTGTCCCCCTCCTGGAGAGCTTGCACTTGGACCAATGTCTCCTAGGGCAACAGGATGTGAAGAAACTAGAAGGGGCTAAGAGCAACTGACTTGCACAACTGGGGCAGACGACGCACCCAGTACGCAAAGGCCAAAATCCAGCTGCTACTTCCATAGCTGGGAGAAAAAAAGGAGTGTCCTGCACGTGATGCGTGTGATCCCTCCAGGCAGCACCCCCAAGGGGTGCACTGACCATCCAAGCCACCCCCTCCTTCCTGACCCACCCGTCTGCCCCCATCTTCATCCTATTTAAAGGTGCAGTTCACCAGCTTTGGGGAGTGAACGAGGGAACTCGTTACTTGTCTTCACTCCCTCCTGCTGCAGCAGGAGTCCCAGTAAAGCCCCACCTGAATTCCGCATCTCGCCTCTCAGCAGTGTGTACTGACTAGAGTCCAGGAACCCAGGTCAGTAAAATCATCACTTAGGAAGTTGCATGGGTTTTAGGAGCTCTGCACTAGGAATGAGAGGGAAGACCAAATGTTCCTTTCTTATAACAGCGCCAAAGAATGGATGCTTCTGAACTGTGGTGTTGGAGAAGACTCTTGAGAGTCCATTGGACAGCAAGGAGATCCAACCAGTCCATCTGAAAACAAATCAGTCCTGAATATTCATTGGAAGGACTGATGCTGAAGCTGAAACTCCAATACTTTGGCCACCTGATGTGAAGAGCTGACTCATTAGAAAAGACCCTGATGCTGGGAAAGATTGAAGGCAGGAGACGGGGATGAGAGAGGATGAGATGGTTGGATGCCATCACTGGCTTGGTGGACCTGAGTTTGAGCAAGCTCCAGGAGCTGGTGATGGACAGGGAGGCCTGACGTGCTGCAGCCCATGGGGTCGCAAAGAGTCGGACATGACTGAGCGACTGAACTGAACTGATAAAGCATAATATCTCACCTTGAATCCCCCTTGGTTCTGTGTCTGAGTAGACTGGCCTCTACTGGTCAGTTCTCTCTTGGGGTTTGCTTTGTAGTGAACTTTGCTAGAACTCTTCCCCATATGTTGTTACAAGATGTGTGTGTGCGCGCATGCGTGAAGGGGGAGCTGTGTATTTTCACAAGGGACACCTTGTTGCTCCTTCCAGCATAACTCAGATGTCACTTGACTGCAGTCTTGTCTGCACCGCCCTGACCTGCGGCATGTCAGCTCTGATGGCCTTAATTCACCCGACTGGGGGCCCCGCGAACAACAGACATTCATTTCCGAAGGCTGGGAGCCCAAGATCAAGGTGACAGCTGATCTGGCTCCAGGTAATGAGTTCCTGCTGGCCTGCCCTCACATGGCAGAGAGACCGCCAGTCAGTAACACTGGGGAGGGTGCCCAGGGCTCCAGGCTCTGAGAGGGGCTGCTCCCCACGCCTCTTCACTCCCAGGAGACCCCGACTCTGCACCTTTGGGTTTTGCTCAGTTGGTGTGTGCTTGTTTGCTGGAGTCTGTGGCACCGTCTCTTGATGATAAGATGTTGTGATTATGTTTTCTTTCGGGGAAATGAGACGAGGCTTTACCCTCAGATCCTGTGATAACACGAGATTCTGAGAAATACAGCCTGATATCTAACATTCATACACACATATGACATGGGAGAGGAAGGGAAAGGGGAGACAGAGAATTGATACAGATTTTCATACACATGCAGAGGGCAGAACGGGGAGGAGGAAGCCGAGCCCTTCCATCCTAACTCGGCAACCAGTCCTGCCTGGAGCTGGGGCCACAGACACAGAGAGAGTGCAAGGTGTTTGAGAGCTCAGGTCAAGCACCCACCCTGATCCAGACAGAGTCATGGAGGAGACACCAAAGCAACAGCCGGGAATTGAGTTCCAAAATATCAGAAGAGGAACCCAGACTGTCCGGGGACAGAGCACTTCAAGGGGTTGAATAATCTCCTTAAAATAAAGTAGCTTAAAAAATCATAGCAGAGTAAGAGTTAAATACAAGGAAGTCAAGGCTTTTCAGGATGCACAGTGGTAAAGAACCCAGGTACCTGCCAATCTAGGAAACATGGGTTTGATCCTGTGTCGGGAAGATCCCCTGGAGAGAAGGGCAAGGCAACCCACTCCAGTATCCTTGCCTGGAGAATCCCATGGACAGAGGAGCCTGGCGGGCTACAAAGAGTCCACGGGGTCACAGAGTCAGGCACGACTGAGCAACTGAGCATGCTCACACAAAGAAATCAAATGGTTCTTAGAGGCAAACAGAAACAAGTCTCCAAAGGTCTCTCCAGCTCTGTTTAGGGGCCTTCACACCTCCCTCCAGTTCTATTCTTACTCCCAGGTTCCTCAGAACTGTCCATCCACAGGTGGTACCCAAGGCCCCGTGGCTCCTGGGACCCACCCCCACCCTCATTCTCAGTCCTCACCAAACCAGATGAACCTCTTGATGACCCCTGGCTCCATCTGTGTGGATGTGCTGGGCTCCTCCCGCGCAGCCCTGTGTCCGGGGGTCAACCCCCCAGGGAAGCAGGTCTGACACCCAGTGTTTGCTGGCAGGATGCCCTCTGAGGGGCTCCCAGGAAGAGTGGGGTGTAGAGGGACTGGAATGAGGCTGAAGAGAGCTGCAGCTGCTGGGACTCTTCAGGACTGTCTGGAGTTAAGGCAGCTGGGCAGGCCTTTAATTCCCAGTGGACCAATTATTAGAAGAGCAACCTCCAGAAATCTAGCTGAGGCAGCCTCCTCTGGCAAAAGATGATTCCCAGGAAGTGAGCCGTTGATACCTGGCATGTCAGCAGCCTGGGGTGAGCACTCTGGTTCCATAGGCAGGTCTGGTCAAGACACCACAGCATCAACCTGCCGAACCTCACCCGAGCCCTGTGCAGAGGAGGCAGCAGACATTCCGGGCACCCTCAGCCTGTATTTTAATGACCTATAAGACTTTACAGACGGCTTCCCTGGTGGCTCAGCTGGCAAAGAATCTGCTTGACATGCAGGAGACCTCGGTTCAATCCCTGGGTTGGGAAGATCCCCTGGAGAAGGGAAAGGCTACCCACTCCAGTATTCTGGCCTGGAGAATTCCATGGACTGTATAGTCCATGGGGCCACGAACAAAATGGACATGTGGACACAACTGAGTGACTTTCACAACAACAAAAAGGCATTATAGCACATGGTCATGCCCCCGATAAAGGAGCTCCTCATGGTGCTGCCTTTGCCTCTCTGATCCTCACTTCCTTTCAGGTTTTCACATTCTCTGACAGCTGGACACCTGCCTCAAACAGGGGTTCATCTAAGACTTGATGACTTACTTTCCTTCCCTGGCACTACGCTTTGACTTTCCCTAAGACCCAAGAGAGTGACTGTGACTGGACAGCTCCGTGGGTATAGAAGCTGCCTGCCAACACAGGAGACGCAGGTTTGATCCCTGGGTTGGGAAGATCCCCTGGAGGAGGAAATGGCAATCCACTCCAGTATTCTTGCCTGGGAAATCCCATGGACAGAGGAGCCTGGTGGGCTACAGTCCATAGGGTCATAAAGAGTTGGACATGACTTGGGGCTTCTCTCATAGCTGAGTTGGTAAAGAATCTGCCTGCAATGCAGGAGACTTGGGCTTGATTCCTGGGTCGGGAAGATCCCCTAGAGACGGAAATGGCAACGCACTCAGGTATTCTTTCGTGGAGAATCCCCATGGACGGAGGAGCCTGGCAGGCTACAGTCCATGGGGTTGCAAAAGTTGGACACAACTGAGTGACTTTCGCTGCACGTCACTGGCGACTAAACAACCAAAGCAGTATGGAGCAAATGCATGAGTAAGTATAAATTAGACTCCCATAGCTTAACACAGGCTTGTACGTCTCCTGGGAATTGTCCTGACAGGAGACAATCCAAGGCCTCAGGCTGAGCTCGCCGTAGAGTCCAACCATCGCAGTGGGTGGCTGTGTGGTTATTGTAATGGGGACCGGCCAAGCCAGTTAGAGGTCTTGAAATTCCTCTCTCTGTCTCAGCCCAGAAGTGACAGTCTTGCTGATTGTCTAGTGAACAAAACGAGTCCCTTGCCCCTTCCTAACTGCAAGGGGCTGTGACCTGTGCAGTAGCACATGAGTGTTGAGTGAACATCAACCTTCTGCCCATAGTTAAGTCCATCTAATGTTGAATATAACTTAATCACTCCTTGAGAGCTGGGAAAACCTTGAGTAACAGCAACAGCACCGTAGATGTCATTAGTTGGCAGTGAACTTGGGAACTTCAAGGACCAGTTTCAACCTCAGTGTTTCTATGTGTGACGTGAAAAGATGAGATGAAACTTTCTCTTTGGTCCAAATGTTTATAGCATCTGTGGCCTTTGCATCTGAGCCATGTCGAAGGACAAGTTAGCAGAGAAGACTGGAAGACAAGATACGTCTGTTTTATTCAACAAATATGTATTAAGTGTCCTGTTCTTACTGTGCTGGGCTTAGTGAATAAGAGAGAAAATGTCTCTATTTCCTGAGAGGTGCCAGAAAAAATATTTTTACTCTTTTACTAGCATGGAAATCTTATTAGCACATACTCTACGACCTTTGGAGAAGGCAATGGCAACCCACTCCAGTACTCTTGCCTGGAGAATCCCAGGGACAGAGGAGCCTGTTGGGTTGCCGTTTATGGGGTCGTATAGAGTCGGACACAACTGATGCGACTTAGCAGCAGCAGCAGCTACGACCTTTGATGATGTTTTTATTTTTGTTATGAAAGTATTCTCTAAATTGTAGTCACACATGGGCACTGTCTAGCTGTTTGTTTAGGGAGCTGGGGGATGCTGAAACAAAATACTATTGGCCCAGTGGCTTAAACGATGGAAGTTTACTGTCTCACATTTATGGAAGCCAGAAGTCTGAGATTAAGGGGCCAGCAAGGTTTGTTCCTCCTGAGGGCTGAGAGGAGCCTGAAGGCTGTTGCAGGTCTTCTCCTAGCTTCCACGGGTCAGGTGGAATCTTTGGTGATGCTTAATTCATCTCCATCCCTTCATGTTCCCAGAGTGCCCCCTTTATGTACCTGTTTTGAAATTTACCCTGTTATTTGAAATTTAAAATATTTGTTTTTTAATATTTGTTTCTACTTATTTATTCAGCTATGCCAGCTCTTAGTTGCAGAACTCAGNGTTGCCGTTTATGGGGTCGTATAGAGTCGGACACAACTGATGCGACTTAGCAGCAGCAGCAGCTACGACCTTTGATGATGTTTTTATTTTTGTTATGAAAGTATTCTCTAAATTGTAGTCACACATGGGCACTGTCTAGCTGTTTGTTTAGGGAGCTGGGGGATGCTGAAACAAAATACTATTGGCCCAGTGGCTTAAACGATGGAAGTTTACTGTCTCACATTTATGGAAGCCAGAAGTCTGAGATTAAGGGGCCAGCAAGGTTTGTTCCTCCTGAGGGCTGAGAGGAGCCTGAAGGCTGTTGCAGGTCTTCTCCTAGCTTCCACGGGTCAGGTGGAATCTTTGGTGATGCTTAATTCATCTCCATCCCTTCATGTTCCCAGAGTGCCCCCTTTATGTACCTGTTTTGAAATTTACCCTGTTATTTGAAATTTAAAATATTTGTTTTTTAATATTTGTTTCTACTTATTTATTCAGCTATGCCAGCTCTTAGTTGCAGAACTCAGGATCTTTAGTTGTGGCATGAAAACTCTTAGCTGTGGCTTGTGGTACCTAGTTCCCTGATCAGAGGTGGAACCGAGGCTCCCCGCATTGGGGCATGGAGTCTTAGCCACTGGACCTCCAGGGAAGTCCCTTGAAATTTACCCTTTGCATGAAGACACCAGTCATAGTGGATTAGGGCCCACTCTTCTCCGGTATGTCCTCAGTTCAGCTCAGTTCAGTCGTTTAGTCGTGCCCGACTCTTTGCGAGCCCATGGACTACAGCACGCCAGGCCTCCCTGTTCATCACCAACTCCTGGACGTTACTCAAACTGATGTCCATTGAGTCTATGTCCTCACTGAGTCTATGTCCTCACTAATTCCATCTGCAATGACCCTATTTCCATACGAGTTCATGTCAGGAGGTAGGGTAGGCTAACACTTTAACCTGTGAATCTGGAGTCACAATTCAGCCCTGAAAATGAAAGTGAAAGTCACTCAGTCGTGTCCGACTCTTTGCAACCTCATGGACTATACAGTCCGTGGAACTGTCCAGGCCAGAATACTGGAGTGGATAGCCCTTCCCTTCTCCAGGGGATCTTCCCAACCCAGGGATCGAACCCAGGTCTCCTGCATTGCAGGCAGATTCTTTACCAGCTGAGCCACCAGGGAAGCCCAAGAATACTGGAGTGGGTAGCCTATCCCTTCTCTAGCGGATCTTCCCAACCCAGGAACTGAACCAGGGTCTCCTGCATTGCAGATGGATTCTTCACTGAATGAGCTATGAGGGAAGCCCAATTCACCCCTAGCAGTGCTCTTTCTACGTGATTACAAGGATGAATTTCCCCCTTTCTATGTGTTATCTTTCCTAAATTTTATTTTTTCTTCCTTAAGAATTGTGGGCAGATTCTTCACCATCTGAGCCCACCAGGGAAGTCCTATGAAAGACTGAGGGCAGGAGGAGAAGGGGGCAGTAGAGGATGAGATTGTTGGACAGCATCACCGACTCAATGGATATATGTTACAGCAGACTTTGGGAGATAGCGAAGGACAGGGAAACCTGGCATGCTGCAGTCCATAGAATCACAAAGAGGCAGACTCGACTTAGTGACTGAACAACAAGGCTGGGAAAGAAAGAGGGGAGGTGTTTGTGGGAATGGAGGCAGGGGTTGGACAAGAAAATCTTTCCTAAGAGTCCCTGAGAGCAGCAGAGACTTTGCATTGCCCTGGGAGGTGAGGAAACTTGCAGCTTTTTGTCCCACCTGGGAAGCTGGGCCCCTGGTAGAGAAACTGATCGTAGCTGCTTGGAGGGGACCCAGGACTCAGGGAAGGAGCCTTCTAGATAGACAGGGAGATGGGCTGAGCATGAAGGGTTACACCCTGGATCCCAGCACCATAAAACCTGCCAGTGATCCGTGGGCATCCAGGGAGAGACAATCAGAGCAACAGCTGACATTTACTTGCCTGCTACTCTCCAGAAATAAGGAATTGAATTTAAGGCAATTTTAAGAATTGAAGAAATGTGAATGTTCTGGACTTTCAGAATGTGTGATTATGAACCCATGCAAACTCCACTGCCTGAAAAGGTTTAAATTTAAGCCACCGAATGTAGCTAGAGAAGGAACTTCCTAATGGACTTCCATTTCTCCAGCCTCTGGACCATTTGGTGGGGCATGGACTCCCTGGCAACAAACTAGCACAAAATCTTGCCCTCAATAGGTAATCAACAAGGGGCTTCTTCAGAACCATGAGTCATGCTGCCTACAGGCACAAGCGCTTAGCAACAGTGGGTATTTTTAAAAATGAGCTTGACACAACAAACGTCTGGGTGAGACGGTTGAAAGCCATGAGAGGAATGGACTGAAAATCAATCAGTGATGGGTGGATGTGACCTCAAGAGATGCAGGCAGCTCACCCCAGAGAACTGGGAAGGACACAGCTCAGGGCAGAGGCCTCATCTACATTTACTGAGCATTTACTATGCCCAAGGCCCTCTGGGAAATTCACTAGAAAATTTACTTCATTTCTCATCTACCGACCCTTATGACCTAAAAATCAGACAGTAAATATCCAAAACATGAAGTCTGACAGATGCCATGGAGACAAATGAACGATTACACAACTCCAGACATCTGGAGACGGGGAAAGCAGTGATGGGTTAGAAAGGCTTCATAGAGGAAAGTCTTGAGACTTTTGAAATTCAAGGCACGGCCTGTTGCAAACTGTGTTGTCAATGATGATACTGTCTTTCCCCGTCTCCCCAACAAACAGGTTAACAAAGACAAACAAACATGGGAATGACCTCACACACGCAGTCACACACATACACATCACTGCTTAAGCACTTGCAAGAGACACAAAGGCTCAATGACCCAACTGGATGAGAGGTTGGTTTTGTACATCAACCCTCTCCTTGCTAATCTCCCCCAGCCCCCTCCCCCAGGCTTGATTCCCACACCCCTGGTAACTACAGAAGCCTCTGCATCCGTGTGGACACATTCATCACTTCCCCGGATACTTGCTCTTATCCTCCATCCCTTCATTCATAAGCAGTATCGCACCAGTGTTTTCCTGGCTCCACAACCCCTGTACAGAAGGGCTGAATATATTTTCTGTGAAGCTCAGGCCTTTATGCAGAACCATTTTCATCTTCTGGTGAGAGGCTGGGGTGTGTGTTGTTAGAATTCTTCCCATTGTGCCTTCTTTCTTGAATGATGACATTTATACAAAGAATTTGACAGAGACATCAGAAGCTCTCATTCAAATTTGGGGAGGGATTCATATTTGAGAAGTTACCAGAATAACTTCTCAGTGTAGATGAGACAGATTTATTATTATTATTATTTTTAAAGATGTGTATGTAGTAGAGGAAGATAAATTAGGCAGTGTCAAGATAGCTAAGAATATTGTAGTTTGGGGGGAAATGAGACAAAGTACAGCTAAGGATTATGGAATCCTTACAATTTTCCAGTTATGTTGAGATTGCTCTTTGCTTATTTTCCTTATTTAATCCCTGCCAAGATCTCTATGACCTTTATGACTATTAGTAGCTTTCAGATAAGAAAATCAAAACACAAAGAAGTTAACTAACTTGCTCAGTTAAGGTCACTGGGCCCCTTAGGTGATGGTACTAGACTGCAGAGTCAACCCTGGAGGGTGTGGTGTTAAGGACGAAAGTGGTGAGGGTGGGTTTTCTCATACTTCGGGAGAAGAATCTATGTATTGAAGGAGGCATTCTTTCATACACACCAGTAGGTTTTGTTCAGGTACGCATGCTGGAGACAGAATTAAATACCTGTGTAACTTCTAGTTACTAGGGGGAGTGGCAAGGAGAAACCTCACAGGAAAATTCTACCTCCAAATACCTTTGGCGCTAACAAGCTCCAAATCGTAAGGCAGAGGAAGTCAACAGCCCAGACTGGAACTCGGGAATCCACAGTGCCGAAGGACCGGACGAGCCCGGTGCTCCATCAGTCCAGCAGGTCAGGTACCGGGAGGCAAAGACCTTTGCGCGATGATGAGATGCTGGCTTAGAAAGGGCCTCAACCTTTACTCACGGTCCCCACGAGCCAGGGCATGGAGCCCAGGTTCCGGGAGCCCGGATCTGGTCCGAGGCGGCCCGGCCCAGTTCTCTTTCTATCGCCGCACTGAGTGTTTTGGGTCCCCCATTCTTTCCCACCTTGCGGATCTTTGTGCCCCCGAGCGTCAGCATCAGGGCCCCCGTCTTCTGGCTGCCACCTAACCGAGGCCGCGGCATTCCTCCGGGCAGCCTGGGGTCCGGGAGGTCCTGGGGGAGCCTGGGTCCCCGCGGGCCTCGCACGGGCGGCAGGGGGCGCTGCGCGCCGGGCGGGGCGGGGGCCGAGCCCGTGCGCCCCGCGTCTTTGTGCCGCGCGGCGCCGCCGCCCAGTCTCCCCCCGCGGGCCGCGCGCCCCGGCTGGAGGGCGGGCAGGAATAAAGGGCGGCTCCGCGCGGAGCGGCGCGGACAGCCGGCCTCGGACCGCGGACCTCGGCGCTCGGAGCCCCGCCCGCGGCCGAGCAGGAGCGGCGGCCCCCACCCCCGGGGCCCCGGACGCGCGGGATCAGGTGGGTGACGCGCGGACCCTTTGTGTCGGCCTCGCCGGGGCGGGCGCGGCCCAGGGCCCCGGGGGAGGTGGCCGTGCCGAGCGGATCCGGCGGCAGCGGCGGCCAATCTATCCCCGCCAGGGGCGCCTCCCTGGCCCTGCCCTTGGGTGGCCCGGGTGCCGCCGGGTCCCGGCGCTCCAGCGGGTCCCGGGGGCGGCGGGAGCGGCCGATGAGGTCTGGCTGGGGCGATCCGGCGGGGCGCGGGCAGGCGGCGGGCAGGTCAGCCCGGGCGCGGTGTGCCAGCGCCGCGTCCTCCCCCGTGCACATCCCGGCTCCCAGGAACGCGACCGCCCGGGTTCCTCTAAACCTTCCCCTCCCCAGGGGCGCGCAGAAAGTTCTCTGCAACCCCCAGCTCCCCATCCTACCCACCAGCAGGCTCCCCAGCTCCCCTGCACTGTCCTGGGCACCCAGCTCTGGGCCTCCTGCGAATCTGGACAATCAGGTCCCGAGGAGGAAGGGGTTAGTCACTGCGCCCTCATGATCTCCTAGATGTCCAGCTCCAAAAGTTCTCTCTCCCTGCCCTCTTCCCAGCGAACAGGCACAATCATCATAAAAAGCCCAGTCAACAAATAGCCTGTGTTGGCTTCCTGCCAGGCCTTAAGGCTGGGTGAGGGAACCCAGGGGACTATCCCCAGGGGGTCCTGCCCTCCGTGGGATGAAGGGGATCTGGTCTCCGAACTGGAAACAGACTCACTTCTTGCTTTGATGGTGGGAAGGAAGCCCTTTCCCAGGAGTGGGGCCTAGGGATCTGATAAGGTCGCATTCCAGGCAATCTGGCCAGGGGCAGGGCAGATTAGCCCTGTGGATAAAGAAAGTGTGAAACCCAGAGAGCAAGGTGAGGACCTCCTGCCTGAGAACCCTGGGACTTCCTAGGAGGGAGAGGCTGGGGAGGGAGGGTCTGGACTGCTGGTGAAGACGGAATTGAGTCAGAGCTTCCAGGTGGGACAGGTTCTGGGTGGCCAGAGGGAACTGGCCGGAGGAGGAAGGGAGAAGGGACACAGGTGTGCGCCTTGACCTTTCCCTCGAACCTGCAGCCCGTGTGCACCTTGGATGTGGTCCTTCTGGGATGGTGCCAAGAGCAGGTTCTCAGGAAAGGGAACCGAGATCCCCCTTTCCTGGTCTTCTAAGTGTTTCTAGTGCCTTTTCAAATCTTACTTTTATTATTTTCTAGAGAGTGCAAAGGAATTATGACTAGTGTGGTCAGGTGAGGGTAGGTGGTGAACTGTTGAATTTCAGGCCTACTTATGGCCTTGATCCTGTGGCAGTGGGAGCCACCGATGGGTCTGGATGGGTCAGAGAGTGGGCTGGGCCCCCACTGAGAGTGGGGAAGGCGGCTTGAGGGGTGGGGAGCGAACCGCGCTGTCTGTTGTGGAAGGTGCGGCTTTTTAGTTCCCCTGGTACTTCTCATCAAAGGTCAGGCAGAGCTTGAGAACCTCAGGAAAAAGCAAGATGCAAACAACCTAATTTTAATGGGAGGGGAGTTTTTCAGATCCAGCACCATTGGAGTTCAAAAGTTTGTGTAAAAAGAAGCTCTGGTTCAAATGACAGGATCCTTTTAAGGGAAACGGATGGACCAGTCCGATGCTGGGGGTAGAGCTCTGGCCAGTGGGTGATGGTGTGGGCTCCCAGGGGCCTGAAAGATGGGGGTGTTGAGACCTGCACCAGCGCTTTCAAACTCCTGTATTTTATAAGCTTGTCCAGTGCCCTGGCTTTAATCAAGTGTGCTCATCGCACCCAGATCCTTGCCTGAGGACAGGGCTTGGCCTGTGGACTCCATGTGGTTTGGGACTCGGAAGGGACCTCCCACACTTCAGTGGAAGCTGCTGGCATTCAGCGGGGTGAACGTGCCATTCGGCCAGACGCCGGGAGCCACGTCGCCTGTGTTTTCCACTGTGGTTCATGGTTTGGCCCCACTGCCTTCTTTTGTGCAAATTTCACTTCCCTCTTAGGAGCCTCTCTCTCTGTGGTGTGGAAACAGGGAAAGTCTGTCCACACGGAGAGTGAGCATCACAGAGCTCATTGGTCATCACAGCTCCCCAGCCCAGCCGCCCATTGTGACTGAGGACACTGTGGACTGGAGGGGGAGGTCAGGGGTGTGGCTACAAAGAGAGCTGTGGCCAGCTTGGGCCCCGCACCAGCCCTCTTGATGGTCTGCTGTTCTTTCTCTGGCTCCATGCTTAAACTGAGAGGATGGAGACGTGTCCGCTGCCCTTGGGGTCTGCTGGTCTGGAGCCACTCCAGGTGACTCTTCCAGGGGATCTGGCCAAGTGAGGACCTGCCCTGGGTCCCTGGGGTGTAGACCGTCAGGGGCAGTCAGGAGGCTGTGAGTAGAATGGGATGCTTCGATGGAAGATGGACCCTGTCCACACTCACTTGGGGGAGTTTCCTACCTTCGAGGTCCAAGGACTGAGTTGCAGGTTCTTTCCTTTGAGATAAAAAAGTCATCCGAGGTCATCATTTCTGGAAGCCGTCTCCTCTCTCCTTTGTTTCTGCATCACTGACACACATGGATACGTTTTCTTAATTAGATGAAGAAATTAAATGGAAGCAACTGTTCATATACCTGCTGGGCAGTTCGGCTGAAGGACAGAGCTTGTACAACTTTCTAACCCAGCTCTGTGACCTTGAGCAAGTGTCTTAACTACCTTGTGTGGCCCCGGTTTCCCCCGCTGTGAAACTAAGATGTTGGTCTAACTGATTGTCAAGATCTGGATATAAGAATGTGCTGCTTTAAAGGTCTCTTCCAAGAACATCAGCCTTTATAATGCAATCATTTTTAAGAAATTTTGCAAGATAAAAAATTACATACATATAAATATTTATATGTATGTATCAGTTTCAGAACATTGGTTTTCCTCAGAGATGATAAGTTGAGAAGATGGGGCTTTGAAGAGGGTCATTCCTTGATGATGAGAGTGTATCTTCCTTCTTTCCTGGAGTCTAAAGCCTGGATCTGATGGTGTTTCCTGATTAGCCGGTGGGTGCAGAGAGCAGGGCTTTCTCTAAGGAGCCAACGGATGAGCCGGATGCAGTGTTAGGAGAAAAATAAGGTCCTGGATGGTGTGACGAACCGTGCCAACTAGGTGATATGCAGTCTCTTGGGGTCTGACTTTGGAAAATCAGGAAGCAGTACATGTTCATTTAGTCTTTCCATCGCCAGGTGCCGATGGGAAGTGCTCTGAGTGTTGTGGACCCAATTCTCAGGTGGCCCGTAGGAAGGATAGGCACCACTACCTTCCCCGATCTACAGGGCAGGGGAGATGCTTAAGGAGCCCTTATGGAGTCCAAGGCCAGGCACTTGGTACATGCTAAAGCCGGCGTGAAACTCAGAGCCCCTTGGAAAAAAGGTATATTCCCTGTCCTTAAGGAGGCTACAGTCTGGGGGTTGGGAAGCAGCCAGTCACAGATTGTTCTAGCGCTGGGGTCGATACGCACAGTGCAGGGGGGCATGGTGAGGAGTTTGCCCTCTGGAGCTGGTGAGGCAGGCTGGGTCTTGAGAAAGAGTCCCTGTTGGCAGGCAGATGAGAAGGTCCGGGTCACAGGCTGGGCCCGAGAGCAGCAAGAAGCTGCCTGGGGGTGCAGGGAACTTCGGGCTGGTGTAGTGGGGCTGTGCTGGATTTGTCCTGGAGGGCGACCCTGTCTTTGAATCCTGTTCAAAGCAAGACCCTCAGCTGCCACCAGCGCGAGTTCTTTGGTTTTAGTGCCTCTGTCCTCTTTTCTCTCTCTCCTGCCCACCCCTCCCACCCTGCCAGTTTGCTTGTAGAGGAGAGGGTGTCCCGGGAAGATGTGAGGAAGCCCAGCCGCAGCCCAGGGTCTGCTCGCTCTGTCTGCAGGGTCACCTGAGCAAGGCTGCCGTGATTCCCCAGGGGTGGCAGCCCGACCTGATGGGCAAGCACCGAGCTGGAAGTGAGGCCTCTGAAGGATGCCAGTGCAGCTGGGGTCACCCCCTGTTCCTGCCAGCTCCGCCCTGCAGGCCAGGACACGGCAGAGCTGCTGGAACAGAGGATTCCAAACCAAAATACTGACTCTGTCTCTCAGGCTACATTATCGGTTAAACAGGGCTTCACGTCTGTCCTTGGAACGCCTCCCGCACAGCGGTTGACCTAGGACATATTTTAGTTTCCAGAGGGTCAGTTTTCAAGCAGTGCTTTGAAATGGGGCATGTTTGATGTTGGGATGCCAGCGTCTAAAGGTGATCTGGAGGGAGGTGGGACTGTGCCAGCTGCACCCAAGGAGCAGCAGAGACTGCCTCTCGGATTCCCGCTGACCTGCTAGCCTCACAGGCAGGCAGGGAGCCGTTCCCTGATGCTCTGTCTCTGCGTCCAGGAAGTGGTTCTCGGACGGCGGCAGGTGATGTGCCTGCTCCCCACCCTCCATGGTTGGCTCCTCTTCAGTTGCTCCGTCATTCCAGAGTAGCCCTGTCAGCCAGCCCCTGCAGCCTCCTTCCCTGGTGAGGCTTGTCCACACTGCCTGCAGGAGGGGTAGCCTGCAGGACGGAGAGGCTCTTTGCTCCCCCAGCTCACGGGTGGAAAGTGTGCAGACCTCTGTGTTAGGGGCCTCTTCCACCTGAAGGTAAATCATCTCTTCAGTGGGTGTCCTGAAGCCAGAATTATTGAGGCGTGTGTCACATCCCGGGATATCTTTGTTCCTTCTCTGTGGTGTCCCTCCCCAACTCCTCGCCCCCCTTCAGGCTCACCACCGACCCAGAAAGTTGACGGCTTTCTGGCTGAGATACCACTGCTCATGAAGTCACAGCCGTGCCTCTGGATCGAGGCTCTGTGAGTTTCTCCTGGGTTCCAGCCGGTCTTTCCACGCTGATCTCTTCTCAGCCTCCACACTTAGACCCTGAAACACTCTCCCTCCGCCTCCAGGTGTCAGATTCCTAATGTTCCTTCCAGGCTCCGCTGGCATGTTGCCTTTTTCTTACAGCTGGGGAATCAGTGATGTGGGGGCCGTGGTGGTGTCTTACAGAGGAGGAAATGCGGGCGTGGAGCAGAGAGGGAAGGACGCAGGCCCGGGGGCCCCGTCGGGCCCCTTCCCTTTCTAGCCTGGGCATCTATCTTCCTCCTTCTGTGAGCTGGGAGCCTCTTCTCTACCAGGTGTTTCTACGGCGACTTTTTTTCGGAACCTGGAATTGCACTTAAGGTCTCTAATCTAATTTTTCTGTAACTTTATCCTTCCTTTACTAAATTGCAAGCCCTACAAGTGTAGGGACCGATTCATTTTAACATTCCCTCAGTGCCCGTCATGGTGTCTCTAAATGCATTTTTGCTCCGTGATTGAATCCAAGGGAGAGAAACCTGGTCCAGATGGGAACGTGGAGTAGGTTATCGACCAGGAGATGGGATCCGGGCTCATGTTCTGTTCTCCAGCAGGATCTGAACAAATAGAGACGTGCTCTGTCTTTGGGGAAGTCCAGCTACAGAGCGGGACACCGCAGGACTATGTGAGGCCAAGGTGGGTGGGGTGTGGGCTTGTGGTGCAGGGGTGCTCCACAAGACCCAGCCCGCGGTGGGCCTTCTGGGGTGTCGGGGGCCGGGCTGGACAGTCCCGAGTCGCCTGGATGTGGGGGTAGCAGGCACCCCAGTTCCAGAGTTAGGTGGCAAGCCTTGCATGGACTGGTTGGAGGGGGCCAGGTGGCCTGAGCTCTGTGGCGCAAGGACGTTGAAACGGGGAAGGGGCTGTGCAGGGCCCAGCCAAGGAGACTTGATGGGAGGACAGTGAGCCCCCCCCAGGCCTCACCCAGGTGGGTGTTACGGGAACTCCAGTGAGGAAATGACTTCTGGGAAGTGGGGTGAAGGTGGGTAGACCTTGAAGAGGGGTCACTGGAGAAGGGGGTGCTCTGTGCTGGCATGGGAGGGGGCAAAGAGGATGTGTTCTTGAAGACGTCGGGGAGCCCTGGCTAGGGGTGAGTTTCCATCGGCCTCATGAGTCTGGATCTTTCTAATGGGAGGGAGAGGTGCTCTAGGTAAAGAGGTGGTGGTTAGGTTTTCTGGAAAGAGTGTTTTTCAGGCGAACGTGGTGGGGACCCTCGCTTCACGTGGATGTGCGGAGCAGTCAGAGCGTCGGTGCAGCCAGGGTGTGTGCGATGATCCGCGGCAGTGATCCTGTTCTCGTCCCCGGGGAGTCTGTTTCTTGGATGTCTTACCCTCTCCTTCTGTGCACGGGGGCCAGTTTGCATCCAGAAGCTGGTGGAAGGCTGTGTATTCCAGGAGCAGCTTTGCTCTGGGAAGTTTTGAAGGTCTGTAGAGACCCTGGGCAGGAGGCAGCTGTTTGTTATACCACTGAGAAAATAAACAAACAGTCCCATAAATTAATTTTTCCTGACACCCCGATTGCCACACAGCGCTTCTTGGTAGCACATGCACTGCTCAGAACAGTCCTAGGAAATGGAACAAAAGAGCTCCCTGCAGACTTTCAGAGCTGGGCGCCTTGGGATAATTTAAATTTGTTGGTGGGAACTGTGTATTTCTTCCTAATTGCTTGGCAGGGTGAGGCGGTCCCAGGGTTGCTGCGGACCAGACAGAGCGGGCTGTCCCTGCTGGGAGCTCAGGCTCTTCTTTCTTCTTCATGTCTCCACGGAGCCTTAGCTGGGGGCCTTGAGAAGTGAGACGGGCTGGTTGTGGGAGGCAGAGTATTGGGGTGGGCCAGATGTATTAGAAGGAAGGAAAATAGGATCTTTATTCCATCAGCTCCTGGGATCCCGAGAAATTACCTCTGTTTCCAAGTTTATTTTCCCTCTGACACTCTCAGTCTCGCTCACTGCTTCCTTCCTAACTTCTCTCTTGTCCCCAAGCAGGGAGTGATGCTATAGACCCAGGGTTTGTGTGCCCCCAAATTCGCGTGTTGAAACGTAATCCTCAGTGGGATGTTGCTAGGAGGTGGGGGACTTTGGGAGGCGATGAGGGCGGGGACTTCATGAATAGGGTTGTTGTTCAGTCTCAAGGTCACCTCTGACTCTTTGCAACCCCGTGGACTGTAGCACACCAGGCTCCTCTGCCCTCCACTATCTCCTGGAGTTTGCTCAAACTCATAATGGTGTTTAACCATCTCATCCTCTGCCACCCCATTGTCCTTCTGCCCTCAGTCTTTCCTAGCATCAGAATCTTTTCCAGTGGGTTGGCTCTTCCTATCAGATGGCACAGGACTGGGACTTATTAGCACCCATCACTTCGTAGTTAATAGAAAGGAGAACACTGGAAGCAGGAAGCAGTGAGAGATTTTATTTCCTTTGTCTCCAAAATCACTGTGGACGCTGACTGCAGCCACGAAATTAAAAGACGCTTGCTCCTTGGAAGGAAAGCTATGACCAACCTAGACAGCTTATTAAAAAGCAGAGACATTGCTTTGCTGACAAGCGTGAGTATGCTCAAAGCTGTGGGTTTCCCAGTAGTCACGAACAGGGTTAGCGGCCTTATAAAATAGACCCCAGGGAGCTCTCTAGCCCCTTCTCCGTGGGAGGACAGGACTACAGAACAACTGTCTTGGGCTGGAAAGTGGCTGTCACCAGATATCGAATCCACTGGCACCTTGGTCTTGGAAGCCCAGGCTCCTCGTCTGTGAGAGATGGGTGTCTGTGTTTACAAGCCGCTCCATCTGTGGGATTTTTTATTAAGGAAGTGCAGATGCCGAAGACAGGCAAAAGTGTTTCATCACCAGTCATGCTGAGAGTGAGACCCCCCACTGCTGAGCATCCTCTGAGACCCAGGTAAGGTCATGTTCCCAGATGCCAGGGCCTTGGAGTTCAGCGTGTGTTTTGGAGACACGGTTCAGCCCATAGCATGCATCTCCCAGTACCACGGAGCACATGTGCGTGTGTCCTTGTATGTTACTGGATGTTTGGCCAGCAACAGGATGCTCCCTGTGTTTGGTGACAAGCCCCAGGAGGGGCCAGTTGCTGGCCTTGGGTCAGCTGCCGCGAGGACTGGCGTCTTCTTGAGGCAGCCCCGTTCTGTGTCGGGCCCTGGTGCCAGATAGCTCCCCAGGTTGCACTCTCATCCGTGTTCAGGTCGCCGGAGCGGGGCAGTTGGTGTCGGATCCGTTTGTCTGTGTTTTAATCGTGGAAACCACCTTTTCTGAAAGCGCGTGGCTGCCTCTGTTCCTGTCTCATTGCTCTGGGCTGGGTGGCTCCTGGTGGGAGTGACAGAAGCTAAGGAAGCGAGACGTCTCAGGAGCAGGGAGGGTGGTCTCGGGCAGGTAGGCCAGGACAGGACCAAGCTCCTGGCATGTTGCGTGGCTGGCCTGCCATCTGATAATCGTCTTTGGTGCTCTTACCTGACCTTCTTTGAAAGACAGGAATCCATACGGGGTGACATCCAGCCTATGGGGCACGGGACTTAAATGTTCTTGGTGTCTCTCCAGTGTGGTGCCAGCACACCGGAACCTCCGTGGGCATTTGTGGTTTGGGGTGTGGTGAGGGCCAGATGGCATCACTGACTCGATGGACATGAATTTAAGCAAGCTCTGAAAAGTTGGTGATGGGCAGGGAGGCCTGGCGTGCTGCAGCCCATGGGGTCGCAAAGAGTCGGACAGGACTGAGCGACTGAACTGAACTGAACTGAGGGCCAGAAAAGCGCGGCCCTGTCCTGTTCATTTCTGATTCCAACTCCTGGCACGTGGTGCCTGCTACACAGTAGGTGCTCAGGGAATGTTTGCTGAACTTAGTAGGCATCTGTTCCTTTCAGAGACATTCAGGTCCACAAACAATCTCATCCATCCATTCATTCTTTGTGTTCATTTCTTTCTTTCATTTGGCAAAACCTTTTTGGTCCTGGGGGTTCAAAGGCAGATTAAGGAGTAGACTGAAGGTGAGGGCATGGGGAGAGGGCAGGTAGGGGGCTGATGAGGCTTTTCTAGAACGTGAGAAATGGAATATTTCTTGCCTTATCAGTAAACAAGGATGCCACACTCATCAGCGATCGCAGGCCTCCAGTGTGAGCTGGTGAGCCCTAAGGGTACTTAGGAAGGAGAAGAATACGTGCAATCTAACAGCCGTCAGACCGCAGCCACTCCACACAGCGAGCTCCCCAGGGGAACCAGGAGGTGAAAACTCAGGATACTGGCCCCAGTGGCTGAGATGCAAATGAGAGGAATGATTGCGGTGAGCCCAGACCCTTGCATCTTCCCAGACGAGCACGAGTGCCCTGTGTGTCTGCGTGCTCAGTCGTGTCCCACTGTTTGTGACCCCATGGACTGCAGGCTACCAGGCATCTCTGTCCATGGGATTTCTCAGGTAAGAATACTGGAGTGGGTTGCCATTTCTTGCTTCAGGGCATCTTCCCAAACCAAGGATTGAACCTGTGTGTCCCGCATTAGAAAAACACTAAAATCCTTAACTTGGGATGTGTGGTTTTCTTTAATGAACAATAATGTTTTGATGTTTGGACTACCTGCCCTTTGACACAAAATTTCTATGTAACCTGGCTCCTCCCCTTGCCTCCTCAGAGCGGTTCTCTCAGGGTCAATTGAGATGCTGTCTCTCTGGCTTAAACTCCTAATAATTCACACTGAATAAAACATGACTCCCAACTCTTAGGTTGTGAGAGCTTCCCTTGTGGCTCAGATGATAAAGAATCTATCTGTAATGCAGGAGATCCAGGTTTGATCCCTGGGTTGGGAAGAGCCCTTGGAGAAGGGAATGGCTTCTTAAATGGCAGTATTCTTGCCTGGAGAATCCCATGAACAGAGGAGTCTGGTGGGCTGGAGTCTGTGGGGTCACAAAGAGTCAGACACGACTGAGCAACTAACACTTAAGTTGACAAACAAGATCAGTGATCAGCAAGACAGGTATCAATCTCTTACACTTTTGCAGTTTTGTAAATTTCAGTAACTTATATGCAGACTACGTCATGTGAAATAACAGGCTGGGTGACCTCACAGGCTGGGATCAAGATTGCTAGAAGAAATATCAACAACCTCAGACAGGCAGATGATACTACTCTAATGGCAGAAAGTGAAGAGGAACTAAAGAGCTTCTTGATGAGGGTAAAAGAGAAGAGTGAAAAGGCTGCTTTTAAACTGAATATTCAAAAGACTAAGGTCATGGTATCTGGTTCCATCACTTCATGGTAAATATATGGGGGGAAGGTGGAAACAGTGGCAGATTTTTATCTTTTGGGGCTCCAAAATCACCGTCAACAGACTGCAGCCATGAAATTAGAATATGCTTGTTCCTTGGAAGAAAAAAGCTATGAGAAGCCTAGACAGTGTATTAAAAAGCAGAGACATCACTTCACCGACAAAGGTCCATATAGTCAAAGCTATGGTTTTTCCAGTAGTCATGTACAGATGTGAGAGTTGGACCATAAAGGTGGCTGAGTGCTGAAGAATTGATGCTTTTGAACTGTGGTGTTGGAAAAGAACAGCAAGGGGATCCAACCAGTCCATCCTAAAGGAAATCAGTCCTGAATATTCACTGGAAGGACTGATGCTAACGCTTAAGCTCCAATACTTTGGCCACTTGATGCCAAGAGCCAACTCATAGGAAAAGATCCTTATGCTGGGAAAGATTGAGGGCAGGAGAAGGGGGTGACAAAGGATGAGATGGTTGGATGGCGTCTCTGACTCAGTGGACGTGAATTTGAACAAACTCCAGGAGATGGTGAAGGACAGGGAAGCCTGGCGTGCTGCAGTCCATGGGGTCGCAGAGTGGGACACGACTTAGTGACTGAACAATAACAAGAAATATCAGTTTCACTCCAGTGAAAACAGCCAGTTGGGACAGATAGGAATTTCCATCCAGCGACATCATTCACTCTCCATTTCTCCTCTCTGTGAAATAACTGCAGCTTAAGGGGCTTGCTCTTTAATATGCTCAATAAATATTTATCCAGCCCTCTTCCTTCGCTGGGTCCTGTGCAATGGAATGTGCAAGCGGGAGTATTTGTCCTGAAATGAACGTGTCCTTCCTTCAGCAGAGTGGCTGGGAATGGTCTTATCTGTTAATACTTTAATCGCTGCTAGGATTCCTTTCCTTGGGCCTGCAGCCATGCTTCCTTGCTGGTGACCTTGTTTTCTTCCCCTCTCCAGCCACGTGCAGCTGGCCCAGACTTTCCCCAGGAGGACCTTGCCCACTGCAGAGTGCTGGTGGGAGGCCTTGGGCTGTGTCCCGGGGCCTTGCAGATAAGCTTCCTCTCTGGGGGGCAGGATCTCTTGCTGGTGCAGTGGGAGCAAACCAAAGGGGAGGTGGGTAGAGGGGAGAGTGGGCAGAGGGCAGGGCTGTTGAACCCTTGCACTGCAGCTAGTCCCATGGGAACTGTGCCCCGAGTGTGGGAAGTGTCTGGTTTCCAAAATCTAGTGTGAAAAAACGGAATGCAGGGTATCTCATTAATAACATTGAAGTTGATCACACGTCGAAATGATTTTAGTTTGGCTACATTGAGTTAAATACATTACTAAAATGAATTTCCTTTGCTTCCTTTTCCTTTTTTTTTTTTTTTTTAAATGTGGCTCAGAGGTTAAAGCATCTGCCTGCAATGTGGGAGACCCGGGTTCCATCCCTGGATCGGGAAGATCCCCTGGAGAAGGAAACGGCAGCCCACTCCAGTATTCTTGCCTGGAGAATCCCATGGTCAGAGGAGCCTGGTGGGCTACAGTCCACGGGGTCACAAAGAGTCGGACACGACTGAGCGACTTCACTTCACTTCACCAGGACATTTAAAATTACAGAAGCAGCTCTCTTTAAGTTTCCTAGACTGACGATCTAAAGAAGGGACTTGAGGAGGCGCTTTTCTTTCGTGGTTCACAGACCCTGTGGCCAGCCCTGCCTGTTCTTGAGGCTGGCCGCCTGGGGACTTGCAGCCAGCCCTGGTGGGCCAGCCAGGGGCCGGTCCAGGCCTGACTCGTGCAGAGTTCATTGTCACTGGGACTGTTCTCTCTTGAGTTTAGTACCAGATGCTTGACATTCCTGCCCAGCGGGGCCCATCCTCTTCTCAGCAGCCTGTGTTACTCAGATTCAACCGTTGTCCCAACACAGATGCAAGAGTCTGTGGACTTTTATGTCTAATGTGTAAAATGAGGGGCGTGCCTTAGAGGAACTTAACATTTTTCTTTATAAAACTCCTTAGTCCTTGAAATCTGCCTTGACCCTGACCTTTTTGTGGTCCAGTCTCTAGGTCGTGTCCTACTCTTTGTGACCCCACAACTGCAGCACGCCAGGCTTCCCTGTCCTTCACTATCTCCCGGAGTTTGCTCAAACTCATGTCCATTGACTTTGACCTGTGGCCTCGGGTTAATTGTCACAAGCCCTCCTGATTTTCCCTCCCAAATCCCACGTGTCTCACAGCATCCACACTGCTGGCCTTTGAACCTCAGCTCTGGCCGCCCGCTGTCCAGGATCCAGTCCAGCCGCACCCACCCTTGAATGCCCAGTGGAGGCTGATTGAGAGAATCCTCTCCCACACCTGTGCCATCGTGGTGAATCCTGCTACCTGCTCCCGGCCCAGGGCCAAACATCTTGCCCAGGGATTCGGGAGGGTGTTGCCTGTAGCTGATGAGCCGCCCACCCAGGTGGCTGGCTCCAGCTGACCTCTTAAAGCTGCTGCCCTCATTCCCGGCAGCGGTGCCGGCCCTGTTTGCAACCCTGCTTCAGAGCCACCTGCTCTTTGCTCCTGCATCTTTGAGGCGAGTCTTTTCACCCACCTGTCCCTTCTCTGGCCTGCTGTCCTTGGCTGGCTGCTGTCGCTGGACAGCAGTGGTGGTCCAGGGCATCGCAGGCTCCCCTGCCCCCACATCACCTGCTTTCCTCTGCAGCCCAGGCCCGTCTCAGCTCCCCCGCCTTGGCACTGTGCCTGCTCCTGAGGTCCTCCTGGCTCATCCCCCTGCTCCTCTTCCTGCCTGTTCCTGGGAGCACTGCGTGGCTCCTTCAGACCCCATCATGTTCCTGATCTGTCCTGGCATTCATGGTGACATGGAGTTGAGACAGCTCATACTCCCAAGCACAGCAGGCATGGTGCCTAGGGCCTGCGAGCTTTGCAATATGGAATATTTTAAAAATCCTGGAAATAAGCATTAGCTTCAAAGTATTAAAAAAAAAAAAAAAATCAAGACAAAAACCAAAAGGCTTCGCCAGAGAGAATTGATGGTAACACCTGTTTTGTGTTATGTTGACAAAATATAACCGTCATTTAGTCAACGGAAAGTTAAGACATGGTTATGTGGAAAATCGTGTTTACCCTGAAATGAGCGTGCTTTTTAGTGTTTGGCTTGATTCACTGAGGCCTCTGGGAATGAAACCTCCGCAAGTTAAGCANTTGTGTTATGTTGACAAAATATAACCGTCATTTAGTCAACGGAAAGTTAAGACATGGTTATGTGGAAAATCGTGTTTACCCTGAAATGAGCGTGCTTTTTAGTGTTTGGCTTGATTCACTGAGGCCTCTGGGAATGAAACCTCCGCAAGTTAAGCACTGCCCTCCACACTTCTTGCTTTCCCACCTCTGCCTGGCACCAGAAATGAGACGCAGACTTCCACATTTGTCACTCTCCTGGCTTAGTAACCCTGGCCTGTCCGTTTTGAATTCCCAGCCCAGGGCCTGGGACACTCTGCTTCAGTGTACTAAACTTTTAACTCATCTCAGTACATTAAAAACATAGATAAATACAGGATATTAAGATCCTGCCTGAAGATTTACATTTTCGTTTTTTCTGAAACACTGCCCATATGGTAGTGTTTAAAACCACTGACACTTATAAACTGACTCCACATGACAAAAACCCTTAGATGAGCTGCTAATAAAAATAATCCTTCAGAAGCTGAAAATGCAGTTTGTATGATTTTAGCTTAAATTGTTTGTGGAGTTTTCCTTCCGTGGACCCTGTGTGCTTAATCTGTACCACGCTGCTTGCTTAGATACCCATCTTGCTGTAGTTTAGCTGCTAAATCGTGTCCACCTCTCTTGTGACCCTATGGACTGCAGCCTGCCAGGATCCTCTGTCCAGGGCATTTCCCAGGCAAGAATACTGGAGTGGGTTGCCGCTTCCTCCTGGGGTCCTTCCCGACTCAGGGACCGAATCGGCATCTCTTGTGTCTCCTGCGTTTGCAGGCAGATTCTTTGCCACTGAGCCACTGGGGAAGTCTAGACAGTGTAGCTACCATTTTGTTCCTGCTCAGTCACTAAGTTGTGCCCGACTCTTTGCAACCCCATAGACTATAACACACCAGACTCCTCTGTCCTCCAGTATCTCCTGGAGTTTGCTCAAGTCCATGTCCTTGAGTCAGTGGTGCTATCGAACCCTCTCATCCTCTGTCGTCTCCTTCTCCTCCTGCCTTCAGTCTTTCCCAGCATCAGGCTCTTTTCCATGAGTCAGTTCTTTGCATCAGGTGGCCAAAGTACTGGAGCTTCAGCTTCAGCAGGAGTCCTTCCAATGAATATTCAGGGTTGATTTCTTTGAGGATGGACAGGTTTGATCTCCTTGCAGTCCCAGGGGCTCTCCAGAGTCTTCTCTAGCACCTAACATTATATGATAGCAACTATGTATCTTGGTGGTTAAGATAAAGGATATTTCTGGGTTAAATTTTTTTTTTAAATTGAAAAACAGTTCAAAGATAAACTAGCTACAGGGACCGTTTGCTAATAAGATGAAGTGAGCCCTTCTGCAAAGCAGGAAGCTTTGAAATATAAATTGTGTTGCCTCAGCAGAGGGAAGGAATTTCTAGGTCTAGGCTGGGGGAAGGGATGACTCAAGGATAAAGACATGACTTTTGTTTGCAGCTGCATAATTACTTCAAACAGTCATATTTTGGAGAATTTTGCTTGGGAAAACGATACTAAGTGTGGAGAAAAAGCATTGCTGTAGGCCCACATGCTCTTCATTTGTTTGTTCATTTTAAACAATAGCCCCAAATGGACAACATCTAAATTTGGACAAGCAAATATCCTGCTCTAATTTGATAAGATTTTTGGAGATGGTGGGCATAGGAAAATGTTTGTAATATATCACTAAGTGAAAACAGTTATGAGACTGAATTGTATGTACAATATGTGTACAGGTATGGAAAATATACTGAAGACAGGAGTCCAGTCTCTTCCTATTGACTGTGACTTTTTCCTATTTTTGATTTTTAAAATTGTGGTTCTAATTTAATTTTATAGTGAAATTATTTCAGCTTAAAAGTGTTCTTACTTGTAAATTCTGCCTAATTTGCAATGTGCAGACTCTTTGCGACCCCATGGACTGTAGCTAGGCTCCTCTGTCCATGGAATTCTCCAGGTCAGAATACTGGTGTGGGTAGCCGTTGCCTTCTACAGAGGATCTTCCCGACCCAGAAATTCAATCAGGATCTCCTGCATTGCAAGCGGATTCTTTATCAGCTGAGCTACCAGGGAAGCCTTAAATTCTGCACACCCTCCCCCAGCATTTTATTGTTTCATACACAACAAATATATTTCAGCAAATAACCTTATATGTCAAGTGGATATTTTGCTGCCAGGGCTTAAAGAGAAATGAGGGCGCATTAGTCGACACCTGTCCAGTCAGTTAAAGAGATAAAGCAATGTAAACATTGTCATTTTCCCTGAAAGGGGACTCTTTAAGGCTTGCTTTTAGCTAACGTGCTTGCATATGAGCAGTGACGGTCAAAGTCAGGACCGTGACACTGACCGCATGAAGTCCAGGCATCTGCTGTGGCTGTTGTCACTGCTGAGCAGAGCAGAGCAGGACCACAAGGACAGTGGCTTGGAATCCTTCTCCAGACTTCACGTCCCACTGGAAACTTCTGGAAAGACCCTTAGCCTCTCTGTAAATGGTCCCAGTTTATTCACGAAAACTGAGAGTAGTACGAGGGCTGCTTCTTTTACAGGCTCTTCTGAGGATTGCATACCTTGCCAGTGAGGAACTCCGAAGGAAAACATTCAACATCCAACAGAAGGCAGATGCACAAATAACCCTTCTGGTTCCGAGAGCAAGGAGGCAGTCAGATGGAAGGTGCAAGGCAGGGGCGAGGCATCTGGGAACTCGGACAGACACTGCCTAGTGCACTCGCATCCCATCTTGAAAGCTCCTCCTGGTTGAATAAAATATTGCCATTTGCTCCACAAAAATGGAAAGTATTAGACCCATTAAGCCTGTTATTTTCTCTAGCTTTTCGGCTCTTTCTGTTTCAGTTTAGTTCAGTTCAGTCGCTCTGTTGTGTCCGACTCTTTGCGACCCCATGAATCGCAGCACGTCAGGCCTCCCTGTCCATCACCAACTCCTGAAGTTCACTCAGACTCATGCCCATCGAGTCAGTGATGCCATTCAACCATCTCATCCTCTGTCGTCCCCTTCTCCTTCTGCCCCCAATCCCTCCTAGNTTTTTTTTTTTTTTTCTAAACTTCTATATATCCTGGCTCCTCCCTTACCTCTTCGGAGCAGTCCGTTGTATCTGAGAAGCTGTCTTCTGGGCTTAAGTCCTCAGAAAATCTGTCAAATCAAATGTAATTCTCAACTTCTGGGCTGTGCACTCTTGTCCCCTGACATATCCCATTGGCTCTTATATTTTGTCTGCGTTCCCACAAAGAGCCCTTAATGTATTAACCATAGCTATTTTAATCCCGTGTGATAATTCCGATATCTGTGGCATGTCTGAGTTTGGGCTTGCAGTCTCTTCAGGTTGCAGTCTCCCTCGCCGGCAGTATGCTTTGCAGGTTTTTTGTTGATAGCGGAGAATGATGTGTTTGTTAGTGGGAACTGAGGTGAAAGGCCTGTAGGGTGAGGTTTTGTGTTAATGTCATAGGAGCTGAGCTGTGTTTAATGTGTGTGGGAGCTGTAGGTGCCAGGGGCCTCAGTCCTCTTGTGACCTTTTTTGTCTTCCCCGATGCCTTTGGGGTTTCCTGAGAACTCTTCGTTAGAGAGTGTCTGTTTCCCGCAGCTCTCTGAGCTGTGATTCACTGTCACCAGACACACACACACACACGGGCGCCTTATTAGCGGGGCTGTTAGCTGAGGGCAGGGGAACGCTGTGTGTGCTGAACATTAAAGCTCAGTCTTTTAAAAACCTGTTCTCTAATTTATTTGGCTGCGTCAAGACTTAGTTGAGGCCCGCGGGATCTTCGCTGGTCGCTGCACTGTGGGGTGCAGACTCTAGTTGTAATGTGAGCCCAGTAGTTGAGGTGGGCTGGGGTTTCCCAGGTGGCTCGGTGGTAAAGAAGCTACCTGCCAGCCAGGAGACACAGGAGACATGGGTTCGATCCCTGGGTCAGGAGCATCCCCTGGAGGAGGACATGACAACCCACTCGAGTATTCTTGCCTGGAAAATTCCATGGACAGTGGAGCCTGGTGGGCTGCGGTCCATGGGGGGTTGCAAAGAGTCAGACATGACTGAGTGTACACACACTGTTTGCACTAGGTGGGCCTAGTTGGTCCCTAGCATGTGGGATTTTAGTTCCCCAACCAGGGTTCGAACCCATGTGTCCTACGTTGCAAGGTGGATTCTTAGCTAGCCCACCAGAGAGCACCAGGTAAAGTCCCATACCTGACTTTGCAGGCAGGGTATCTGGGCTGAGTTCTTCACAAGAGTCCCTTGGGTATCCTGCTTCTCTTGGGTGAGCCGGACTGGAGTCGGATCATTACGGCTCCTCAGGTTCACTGAGGCCTGAAGACTGGGCCTTTGTTATGTAGACTGTCTTGGGCATATCTCAGTTGGTTTTTCTTCCCCTCTCCTAGCCAGAGCCCGGAATGAATTTTCTTGGCTCCTTGCTGTGACAGCCTGGTGGACTTCCTGGAGGTCAGACCCACCAAAGTGTGGGGCCCCCTAAGATGGTGGTCCCTGGGAGTTTCCTTCTCACTCAGGCTAGCGCATCCTCAATCCAGCAGTTTATGAAAATGAACACGTAGGCGATCCTGTCTGTCTTGCCCCTGGCAGCGTCTCCTTCCTGTGAGCAGATCTTGGCTCTGACTTGCTGACCTCTCCAGATTTCAGGGGGGAAATCTGCCCCCTTTGCCCTGTACTCTTAGTTTTCTGATGAGTCCACAAAATAGCAGACTGTGGGTTTGTTCAGACCTTTATGCAAGAATGGGAGTGCCAGCTCGTTCTGTGTCAGCGCTGAGACCTCAGATCGCCACCCTCACAGTTTTCTGCCCACGGGTGCTGTTCTGCCTCAGTCTCGTTCATTCAATAACAAACCTCCTGAGAGTGTCAGCCGTGGTAATGTAGAGGACACCAGTGGAGACCAGGGCACTCAGAACTGCAGCATGAGCCTGGGGAATTTTGTGGGTCTGGGCCTTGACTTTCTAACCTGTGTGCCTAATCACTCAGTCATGTCTGACTCTTTGCGACCCCCTGGACTGTAGCCTGCCAGGCTCCTCTGTCCCGGGAATTCTCCAGGCAAAAATACTGGAGTGGGTTGCCATGCCTGCCTCCATCGAAACTGCACGCAGATTCTTTACTGTCTGAGCCACCAGGGAAGCCCATAAGTAAAGGAAATTTCTGTTCCCTTCCAGCTACAAATCTAACCATCTCTTTCTTCTGAATTACTCATGGTATTTTGCAGGATATTTTGCATAGGATGGGTGTTCAAACTTTTCTTCATTAGCCTCATAAGTTTTTGCCCTTTGAAACAGAATATAATTATCTGGGTAATCTTTTCTTGTCTAATTTCATCATTCTGTCATTTATGGGACATGCTATCGTGGATTTACAGACATTAGGCGTTTATATATTTTTGAAAAATATAGTGAATGACTTGAATAGAATTTTTCCAGGAAATATTTTATTTAAATTTTGGCTTTTAAATTGAAGTGCACAAGAACCCAGACACAAGAGGTCACGTATTGTATGTTCCATTTGTGTAAAGTGTCTGGAATAGTGACACCGTAAGGACAGCTAATTTCTGGTTACCAGGGACCGGGTGGAGTGAGAGAGGAGATTAACTGCTTTAATAGGTTCTCTTTTGGGCTGATGAGGATGTCTTGCAACTTGACTGAGGTTCTGTTTGTGCAGCATTTCATGCGTGCGTATTTGGTTCTGTCTGACTCTTTGCGACCTCATGGACTGTAGCCCAGGCTCCTCTGTCTGTGGAATTCTCCAGGGCGGAATACTGGAGTGGGTAGCCATGCCCTCCTCCAGGGGATCTTCCTGACCTAGGGACTGAAGCCAAGTCTCCTGCAATGCAGGCAGATTCTTTACCATCTTAGCCACCCCACTGTGATGCATGGAACACACTGAATTGTTAAATTTAAAATGGTTGAATTTATGTTATGTAAATTTCACCTCAGTAAAAGTTACATATGGTACATTAGCAGTGCAAAACCTTTTACCGTGCAAAGCAATTCTTCCTTCTGCCCCAGGCCCTTAGTCTTCTGAGCCAGAGGCATCTGCTGTCAGTGCTTACAGGCACTTGGACACCAGCCCCTGACCTCCCTTTTTACATGGTAGATGCTGCATGCAGCTTGTCTTCTGCTTAAATCGGAGCTTTTCCCTATCGGCACGTGAAAAATCTACCTTTCTCCTTTTCAGGGCTACGTAGTCAAAGGAATTATTGTCTAAGTTCTTGAAAGGTACACGTTTCATGTCACCATTCGAAATAAACTGTTCTTTCCTGTTTTAATGCCTCTTCTACAACAAGCCGCTTAATTTGTGCCTAATCCGGTATCAAATTGGGGAGAGCAATCTGTTCTTTGTGCGCAGGTTTAAGCCTAAGGATTAGCTTCGTTTTTATGAGTCATTTCTTAGAATCAGGAAAGATGATGGTATCAGCCCAGTGCCTTTTATCACAACAAGACAATTGAAAAGAAAGCTCATTTAATTAATTGATAGTTAATGAGGCCATGAATCTGTTCCATAGCTATAATTTGACAAATATCTCCACTGCTGAAGAATGAGTTTTATTTTCCCGAGAAGATCAATGTGAGTAACAAGTAAGTGCAGGACAGCTCTAGAGGGCTGACTGTGGGGCCCTCTGTCTCTCAGTGTGCAAGACTATTAGTATACAATGTCCGGAGACAGAGCTCGCTTTATAGACGCGGGACAAGACCTCTATTCATATCACAGTCAAACACATCACACATAGGAAAGCCTCCACTTGCTGGGACTGCAGAAGCTGAGCTTCGTAGAGCCTCATGGATTTTTGAATTGGGAACTTGCAAGCCCAGCAGCAGCCCAAAGACAATTCTTGATTTGGAAATTGAAAGACTGGGAAAAGGTAGAGGGATTGTTTTTGAATCTCTTGTGTGTACTTGGGTGTGTGGAACTGTAGGCAAGTGGGAGGCTTTCTCTCTGTGAGCTGGGTTCTGCCCTGATGTCTAGTTGAGTCTTAAAGCCCATTCATTAGGGAGACAGAGAGACAGGAAGAAGGAAGACCTCCCACTAACTAATCCCTGTGCCCAATTGGGTAGCCTGTTGCTCTCTAAGGATTTGCTTCAGGGAGCCTGGAATGCAAAGCAATGGGCCTTTTTGTGGGATTTTAATTCAGACTTTGCAAAATAAGATCCTTGGAGAGGCCAAAGAATGTATAGCATTCATGTGTAGCATCTCATGGTTAATACACTACATAAAAAATAAAAAATCTGTGGTTCTAAAAACTTGAGTTACAAATGTAGAAAGCAAAAAAAAAAAAAAAAAATTAGGAATAAAATGAAGGGTAAAATTCCCTATAGTATAAAAATGATTATTAACAGGTTTTTTTTTTTCCCTACGTTCTTCTAGAAAAATGTGTGTGTGTGTAACTTAAACTATGTCTGTGAATGGGATTATTATAGACCTTGTTTTGTATTATGTGTTTGTTCTTATTCTTACTGTTGTATCCACGCATTCCAGGAAACAAACTCACCCAGAAGGACAATGCCGACAGTGGAGTGCAGTTTATCAAACCAGCGGGCCCAAGGCAGAGTCTCCTCTTAGCCAAGGACCCTGACCAGTTTTTGTGAAAACCTTATATACCCTAAGTGTACATGCCCAAACCCACCTCCCCAAATTCCCTGAAACTAGTCTGAACAAAGGAAAAGCAAGATACAATCAATGTGAACCTGTGATTCATATGTCTTAAGCCTAGGTAGGCAGCCAGTTATCAATAGGCCTGTGGTCATACTCCAGTAAGCATATAGAATGTATGATTCTATTCGGTTACACAGATAATTAGGGTGTTCTTTTAGGCGGCAGAGAGTCTAGGTGTGAGCCTTGGGGCTCTTCCTTCCGGGGGCCTGGTTTTCCAGTGGGTTTATCATTTCCATAGATACTGGGCATAGAGCTCAAAGTCCACAGTCCGGCCCCAGATGGAGTCCTGCTTTCACGGCGGAGCCTGTTCTGTCTCTTTCCCCCTTCACTGTGTCTCTGGCATCTCTTCACACCAGAATCTTCAGGTCCAGCTCCTTCTTCTCTTGTGTGAAGGACATCATCTTAATCATTCAGCTCGTTCCTGTTGATGGACATTGAAGTCATCTTCCGTCTTTGTCTCGCAAGGAATGCTGCGAGGCCTTCTGTCGCCTGCGCGTTCCCAGAGTGGCGCCTGATCACTCTGACCCTGGCGTCCAGCACCCTCTCGGATCGCTCTCGTCCTTCGTTGCAGCTAGTCCTAGTCCTCCTGCTCCTGGGCTTCAGAAATGCCCCACCCTCCCGGGACCCTCAGCCCCACTTGCTTCCAGTGTTCCCGCCACCCTTAGGTTGCCAGTCCTCTTCTTTCTAAAGCGTGGCCCTTTCTCCCGCTTTCATAGTCACCTGGTAAAACCCAGCTTCGGCTAAGTCCAGTTTCCTGCTACTGTGCGCTTGCACCTGAGGTGTGGTGTGGGGCTGGGCAGGTGCTCGGTCTGGCCCCTGCTGCTCTGGTTCTGACCACAGTGCTCCTTTAGCAGGGCGCCCAGTTCTGCAGTATGTGTCTGAGTGTATATTTGTGTATGTATGTGTGTGTATGTATGTATCTACACACATACATAGATATATATGTATTGCTGTTTAGTCGCTAGGTACTGTCTGACTCTTTGCGACCCCATGGACTGTAGCCTGCCAGGCTCCTCTCTCTATGGAATTTCCCAGGCAAGAATACCGGACTGGGTTGCCTCTTCCTTCTCCAAGGCATCTTTCCTGACTGAGGGATCAGCCCCACCCACATCTCCTGCACTGGCAGGTGGATTCTTTGCCACTGAGCCACCTGGAAAGCCCATATATAAATGTTGCACACATATATATATATATGTGATGTGTTTGTGTGTGTGTGTTACAAAGTTCTGAAGGTTTTGAGTGGTTATCCCTACCACCAGTTTTTTCCTTATATTTTAGTGATTCCAGCTGTCCTTTGTTTGGTGAGTTAATTTAACAGGGAATAATCTTATAATAACTCACTGAGTGAGGGAAAGTCGCTCAGTCGTGTCTGACTCTTTGCAACCCCGTGGTCTGTCCATGGAATTCTCTAGGCAAGAATACGTTCCCTTCTCCAGGAGATCTTCCTGACCCAGTGGTTGAACTGGGATCTCCTGCATTGCAGGCAGACTCTTTACAGTCTGAGTCACCAGGGAAGTCTATATAACTCTGTACTAGGACTCATTTATATATTGATGTACACACAGTCGGGACTTCCCACGTGGCTCAGGGGGTAAAGAATCTGCCTGTGATGCGGGAGACATGGGTTTGATTCCCTGAGTCAGGAAGATTCCCTGGAGGAGGGCATGGCAACCCACTCTAGTATTCTTGCCTGGAGAACCCCATGGACAGAGAAGCCTGGAGGGCTGCAATCCATGGGGTCGCAAAGAGTCAGACACGACTGAGCAACTGAGCACACGCATGCACGTATGATACAGTTGGTGAAATAATTTCTTCAATGTGTATCTTTGTGCCAGGTTGACTTCCTCAGGTTGAGACCGTCATTGTTTGATGTAGCATCTTTGTTCCTATAAAGGAGTGAATTGATTAAATTTATATTGCAATAGCATTGAGATTCCAGAGGAGCTCAGACTAAGGAAACAAGAGGCCTCATCTTAGGCTGTAGTTTGTCGTCTTTGCTTCCAGTGACAAACAGTAGTGCTTTTTGTGTTTAATGAGTACAGAGAGTCATGCCTGGGCATCAGGGTTCCTACTGAGTCTGGTCTCCTTGAGATCAGGATCTTATCAGCATTTTTTTGGATCATTCCTACCCATCATCTCAGCACAAGGTAGGACTGCTGCAAAACAAGGTTAATAGCTGATGAATATTTACTACACATGTTTCTGCTAAAAACTTAGTGCATATATTCCTAGTTCTTCCCTGGCTTAGATGGTAAAAGCGTCTGCCTACAATGTGGGAGACCTGGGTTCGATCTTTGGGTTGGGAAGATACCCCTGGAGAAGGAAATGGCAACCCACTCCAGTACTCTTACCTGGACAATCCCATGAATGGATGGAGGAGCCTGGTAGGCTACAGTCCATGGAGTTGCAAAGAGCTGGACATGACTGAGCGACTTCACTTTCAGTTTTCTTTCTGTACATAAAGCATGCCGCTGCTGCTAAGTCACTTCAGTCATGTCCAACTCTGTGTGACCCCTTAGACGGCAGCCCACCAGGCTCCCCCGTCCCTGGGATTCTCCAGGCAAGAATACTGGAGTGGGTTGCCATTGCCTTCTCCAATGCATGAAAGTGAAAAGTGAAAGTGAAGTTGCTCAGTCGTGTCTGACTCTTAGCGACCCCAAGGACTGCAGTCTACGAGGTTCCTCCGCCCATGGGATTTTCCAGGCAAGAGTACTGGAAAATAGCACACGAAAACTCACAGGGCTTGTGGGAACCCATCACAACCTGTGCAGCTTTGTAAGCTGAGCTCCGTGGAGGCTGGTGGTTCATACCTGGGCGACTGAGCTGAGGCTGAAGGCAGCTGCCACTTCCGTGACCCGTGTGGAAGAGGAGCTACCACAGGAAACAGGAAACCCCATGGCGCTCTAATACTTTAATTCACGCCTGTTTGTGGGGGCCAGGCGATGCCACCCCCTGAGCGGGGCTCTGGAAAGTTGGCAGGGGGGCCCTCCAACCTGCTGGAGGCCTGAAAACACCCGGGCCCCCAGCACAGCCTCTGGGCAGACAGCCCTGCATGCAGCCTCTGTTCATAAACCTCCTCCGCGGTTGCCTGTTGTCTCTGTACCAGCTCAGCCGGAGCCGTTCTTTATTGCTGAAGATTATAATTTTATTTACTGGCTCTTTGTACATGGGAAAAATGGCTGAAACTGGTAGTAGAGCAGACTGTTTTGTAGTACCTGTTGTTTAAAGGGTTCAGATTAGTTGCCAAGTAAAAGTAGAGTAAGGAGGTGCAAGACACAGGACATGTTTTCTGGAGTTGGTTCTTGATGCTTGGGGGTGTAGGAGGAGCTTCCTGCAGGGGAAGGGGCTTGCTCTGTGCAGGGACTAGGCCAGGGGCAAGGGTCGCTCAGAACTCTCAGCCTCTGTCAAAAGCTGTAGACTTTGGGAGCTGCCCGGAGCACTGCAGGAGAACTCACTCGCTCCAGCCTCACGGGGGCTAAACTTGTTATTTTAGGAAAAGCGCAGGGAGGGCGGGCTGGCTCCCGAGGAGATGTGGGTCTGTCCATTGGGATGTATCTGCTGGGGGTTTAGTCACTAAGTTGTGTCCGACTCTTGTGACCCTGTGGACTGTAGCCCACTACTACTCTTTTTAAACAAAAGTTTCCTGGAGATGTAATTCATGTAGTATAACGTTCACCATTTTGGAAGTACACAATTCAGGGATTTTCAGGATACTCCCAGAGTTGTACAAGTGTCACGCACATTCCAGTGCTAGAAGTTTCAGTTCCCTTCCAAAGCCCAGTCCAGCAGCCGTCCCTGCTTACTCTCGCGTGCCCCAGCCCCCTGGAGACCAGTCTGCTTTCTGTCTCTCTGGATTTGCCCGTTCTGGACATTTCGTATATACATTTTCTTGCATTTTTGCTTGACTTTTTTTTTTTTTTTTTTTACTTAGCATGATGCATTCATGTGTGTGTTTAGTTGCTAAGTCGTGTCCAACTCTTTGCAACCCTGTGGACTGTAGTCTGCCAGGCTCCTCCATCTGTGAGATTTCCCGGGCAAGAACACTGGAGTGGGTTACCATTTCCTTCTCTAGGACACCTTCCTGACCCAGAGATCGAACCCAGCTCTCCTGCATTGTAGGCAGATTCTTTACTGCTGAGCCACCTGGGATGTGCTCACAGTTCCTCCTCATTGTAGCACAACTCCATGTGTGGGCAAACCACATTCCCCAGTAGATGGACATTTGACTGGTTTCCGCTTAGTGACTATTTCGAGTGATGCTACTGTGAACATTCACATACAGGTATTTGTGCGGATGTTCGTTTTCCATCCTCTTGGGTGCATACCTAGGTGTGAAATTGCTGGGTTATATGTGACTCTGTTTCACACTTTGAGGCACTGCTAATTTCTCAAAGTAGCTGCACCACTACGTTCCCAGTAGCCACGTGCAATGTAAGGGTTCAGAATTCTCCACGTTTGTACCGACACTTGTGGTCTTCTGTCTTTGATTCTAGTCATCCTAGTGGGTATGATGTGATATCTCATTTGATTTGCCTTTCCTAAGCTGAATAATCATGTTGAACATATTTTAAATGTGCTTGTTGGCCATTTGGATATCTTTTTTTTGGGGAAATGTCTATTTACATCTTTTGCCCATTATTTATTTGGGTTATTTCTCTTTTTATTGTTGATTTGAATGTGTTCATTATGTAATTTGGATACAGCATCTTTATCAGATATGTATAACGGCTATATCAGATAGATGGATTTGTGTATATTTTCTCCCCTTCTGTGGGTTGATTTTACTTTATTGATGGTTATCAGTAGTACACAAAATTTTAAAATTTTGATTGAGTTCCAACTTACCTCTTTTTCTTTTGTTGTGTGTACTTTTGGAGATATATCTAAGAAACTAGCGTGTAAAGATTACAAAGATTTACTGCTATGATTTCTTCCAGGAGTTTTGTAATTTTCTATTCTTACATTTAGGTCTGTAATCCATTTTGAGTTAATTTTTGTGGAAGGTATAAAGTCTGTGTAGAGATTCATTTTTTGAATGTCAGTACTATTTTTTGAAAAGCTATCATTTACTCTCTGGATGGTCATGGCACTCTTGTCAAAAATCAGTTAAACATAAATATGTGGAATTCTAAGCCATTTCTGAATGTCAGTTCTAAGCCATTTTCCTTTTCTGCGTGTCCTTATACAATTATTGCACTATCTTGATTATGGTAGCTTTTTTTAATTTTTGACATCAGTAAATATGAATTCTCCAACTTTGCTTTTCCTTTTTAAGGCTGTTTTGTCTCGATGTGTCTTGGATTTCTGTATGAATTTTAGGAACAACTTGTTGATTTTTGTAAAAATGAAAGCTGAGATTTTAACAGAGATTGTATTGAACCTGAAGATCAATTTGGGAAGTATTGCTGTCTTAATGATACTGTCTTTAATCCTTGAGCACAGGATGTCTATTTACTTAGTTTTTAATTTCTTGTGATGATGTTTTAGTAATTTTCAACATATAAATATGGTATAGCTTGTGGAACTTATGAGTGTTTTCTCTTTGATGCTGTTCTGAAATGGGTCTCCTTTGACAGCATATGTTCTATGTCCATTGCACCCATTTCTGCCATTTGATTCTAGTGTTTAGACTATTTAGTGTAATTACTGATGAGATGGAATTTACGTCTGCCGTTTTGCTGTTTTTCCCTATGGATCTGTGTCTTTTGTGTTCTTTTATCCCTCTGTTTTGCCTTCTTTAGGGTTAGTTTCTAATCTGCCTTTTTAATTCTGTAGTCCATTCTTTATTCATTTTTCAGTTATCTCCTTAGTAGTTACACTGGGGATTGCAGTTCATGCAGTCTCGCTTTATGTTGCTATTCTATGGACATAAACCTCTCCCTGTAGGAGTCCAGTTGGGGCAAACCTGTATGGGTGTGATTGGGAAAGGAGGAGGCGGAAAGGAAGACCAGGGACACGTTTTCATCTGAAAATTGTCTGTGTTGGTAAATGTATCTGTTAACCTCATGGTGGAGTTTGGTTACTTACACCCTAAGCCTCAGCCCCTCTTCCAGTGAACTGTAATACTTTCATAGATTAATCTGCCTAGACTTTAGTGGTTATTTCACAGGCTTTCCCTCTTGGGTTGGAGATTGGAAAGGCTGATGCCAGGAGGGTGCTGAGTGGGCATGCTGATGTTTGCCGCCCCCGCCCAGACCTGCTCACTAAGCTCCTGCATCCTTCTCCTTTCCCCAGGTGGTCAGCATTCCGTGGCGTCTGGTGTTCTCCCCATCCCCCAGGTCTGCAGGGGCCCCAGTGCCAGAGACCTCCTCCCCCTTCTCCAGGAGGGCATCCTGCCATGAGAGGGCAAGCCAGCTGAGCCTCTGGGGACCCTGGAATTTGGCCGGAAGACTGTTCCTCTCCTCCCATCAGGACGTTTCAGAGGTAACTTTGAATTTGGAAAAGTAAAGCTTGAAAACCTTCATTTATGTCTTTTAGGTGGAGTCGCAGGCAGTTGTTGGGAAAGACCCCGAATGAGTTTTTCTAAATTTAAACCATACCATGTAAGCTGTGGCCTAGTTTGCTTCTCCTTAATGAATTTTGAGGATGGTCCTTAGCATATTATGTTAAGTGATTATAGTAATTAATATTTTATGAAGATTTCCACCCAGGTCCTCGTTAACTGCTTTTAACAACCTCATGAGGTTGATGTTGCCAGCCTGGTTTTGTAGACTGGGAAACAGGTTTAGAAGATCAAAGTGGTGTCTCCAGGGTTTCCATGATTCATGGATTCACCTAGAAGAGATGGATTGAGCCACTTGCATTGTGCCTGGTGCTGCTTCAACCCTTCTGCTTTCTCGGAAATTCCAGGATGGTGGGATGTGAGTGGAAGGTGAGGGTGGGGACAGGCACCAAGAGACAGACCGTGTCTGCTCCACCATGTGAGGGAGTGAATTTTATGTCTCATTCCCAGGCGTAAGTGTCGTGGAGAAAATAAAAAGCTACCAGCTCTAGACGGGTGGAGTTTTAAATGGAGTGCTCTAGGAGGCCTCATTAAAAAGCTGACATTTGAACAGGGATTTGAGGAACTATGGGACGTTGCCAACAAAGGTCTGTCTAGTCAAGTCTATGGTTTTTCCAGTAGTCATGTATGGATGTGAGAGTTGGACATAAAGAAAGCTGAGTGCCGAAGAATTGATCCTTTTGAACTATGGTGTTGGAGAAGACTCTTGAGAGTCCCTTGGACTGCAAGGAGATCCAACCAGTCCATCCTAAAGGAGATCAGTCCTGAATGTTCATTGGAAGGACTGATGTTGAGGCTGAAACTCCAATACTTTGGCCACCTGATGCGAAGAACTGACTCATTTGAAAAGACCCTGATGCTGGGAAAGATTGAAGGTGAGAGGAGAAGGGGATGATAGAGGATGAGATGGTTGGATGGCAACATTAGCTCAATGGACATGAGTTTGAGTAAACTCTAGGAGTTGGTGATGGACAGGGAGACTTGATGTGACGTAGTCCATGGGGTTGCAGAGCTGGATATACTGAGCAACTGAACTGAACTGGGAATTAGCCAGTTAGCATCTGGGATAAGAGAATTGGAGTTAGAAGAAGACGTGTGTGTGAAGACCCAGAGTCCAGGAACACCGAGGCAGGAGGGCTGGCGGCGAACCAGCCAAAAACTGGGAGTCAGGTGGTGTGGGGTGGTCAGGAGACAGTGGAGAACTGACCATGTTTTAGCATTGTGGACCGTTGGAAGAATTCTAGGTTTGAAAATCAGTGCAGGGTTTTAAGCAGAGAAGGGACAGGATCTGTTTTAATCAGCGCATTCTGGCACTGATGTTAAGGGATAGGGGAAGACCAAGAGACCACTTAGAGGTCATTAGAGAAATCCATTGTAGTAATTCCAGGAAATAATTCAGTAGCCTGCTCCATTGGTAGCCGTGAGGAGCAGGAAGTGGTCACATTCTGGATATATTTTGAAGAAAGAGCCCTTAAGGTGTCCTGGCAGAATGGATGTAAGGCTTGAGAAGAAGGGAAAGTCCATCATGATAGCAAAAATTTTAGCTTGCATAACTGGAGAGTTGTCACCAGCTGAGATGGGGAACTCCACCAGGGTGGTGGCAAGGGTGAGGTGCCACAAGGGGTTTGGTTTTGAACAGATTGTGTTTGAGATTATAAGACCCCCACATGGAGAGGCTGAGTGACAGGTATATCCAGATCTGGTAGTTGAAGATGGTGGTCTGAGCTGGAGATAAAACGGAAGTCTTTGGTCTGTGGTTATTAAAGGAATAAGGTCAGATGAGATCCTGGGGATAGAAGAGTTTTCACGATTGAGTCCTGGGACTTTCCAGCTTTTGGAGCACCAAGAAGCATTTCCCCCCAGGCAGATGGGGGGAAATCCAGGGGTGAGTCTTCCTGAAAGCCACATGCAATCATTTCAGAAGGAGGGAATGATGATCTGTGCCCAGCATGTGGACGAGCCAAGTGAGGTGGAGACGGAGAACTGACTCTTGACCCAGTGCCATGTGGGTCATTGGTGGCTTCAGTAAAAACAGCAAAATGTCATGTGGGTCTGATGGCTGTGGCAACCGAGGCCAAGGAGAGTGGATTTGGAGGAAAAGATGGAGGGAAGAATCTGAGACAGAGATTATTGGCCACAGTTTGGAGGAGGTTTGCTGCCAAGGGGAGCAGAATATGGGGTGGTATCTGGTGGGACAAGTCAGGCTGAGAGAATTTGTTTTTAGTTAAGATGCATTAGCTTTATTTATACATCCGTGGGGATGGTCTAGTAGAGAGGAAAAAAATGTTAATATAGGACAGAGGGCTGCTAGGATTGTGTCTTGAGTAGGTGAAGGAGGTGTGTTTGTGTACAGGCCCCCAGGGTTGTTTAGAGAGGAACACAGATAGTTACTGGTGGGGATGGACTGCATGACAGACACGTGTGGCGCCCAGAAGAGGCATTTTCTTGTGATTGCTTCTATTTTCTTTGTGAAATCGGAAGTGAAGTCTTCAGTTGAGACTTCCATGGTGCAGGAGGTCTTGTTAGTTTAGGGGAAAAGAGAGAGAGCGAGGAGACCTCCAGGGAGAGGCAGATGTGGCGTGATCCCCTGGTGTGAATCCACCTGGAGCTCATGGCCACAGATGGAAAGACTCCCATCTGTGTGACTGTGTGTTTATCTTACAGTTCAGCTGGGGACTTGAAAGCATGCACAGTAGCTTCCCTGGTAGCTGAGTTGGTAAAGAATCTGCCTGCAATGCAGGAGACCCAGTTTGATTCCTGGGTCGGGAAGATCCTCTGGAGAAGGAATAGGCTACCCGCTCCAGTATTCTTGGGCTTCCCTGGTGGCTCAGACGGTCAAGAATCCTCCTGCAGTGAGGAAGACCTGGGTTCGATCCCTGGTTTGGGAAGATCCCCTGGAGGAGCTTATGGCAGCTGACTGTAGTCTTCTTGCCTGGAGAATCCCATGGACAGAGAAGCCTGGCAGGCTAAAGTCCATGGGGTTGCAAAGAGTCAGACATGACTGAGCAGCTAAGCCCACAGTAGCTCAAGACTTGAAATATCAAGATCTGTGAGTCTGTTTCTCTTCTGTAAAAAGGTTCATTTGTATCATTTTAAAATTAGATCCCACCTATAAGTGATATCATGTGTTGTCTTTGTGTGACTCACTCCATTTAGTATGATAATTTCTAGGTTCATACACACTACTATATATAAAACAGATAATGAACAAATGCCTACAGTATAGCAAAGGGAACTCTACTCAGTATTTTCTAATAAGCTATATGGAAAAGGACTCTGAAAAAGAATGGATATATATATATATATAAAACTGATTCATTTTACTGTGCACCTGAAACTAATACAACACTGTAAATTAACAATACTCCAATAAAAATTAAAAAAAAAAAAAAGAATATTGTTTGGCTGAGCAGAGGGGCAGAATGAAAGGACTGCCTGAACAATAGTGTCTGCAGGAGAGAGATGACCCAGGTCACTGGGAGGTTACCATGGTGACTTGAGGAGAGAGCACGTGGGTCGTGAGGAGGAGGTCAGGCTGGGTGATCGGTGGCCTGGAGGGGCAGGGCGGGGGCCAGTGCTATCTGTACCAGGACACTGGAGGGGTTGGCTGAGAAGACAGGAGCAGTGGGCTGTCAGTGTGCCTGGACCTGGGGATATGGGGCACTTTCAGTTCCATTCAGTTGCTCAGTCGTGTCCGATTCTGTGACCGCATGGACGGCAGCATGCCAGGCTTCCCTGTCCATCACCAGCTCCCTGAGTTCCTCAAACTCTTGTCCATCGAGTCAATGATGCCATCCAACCATCTCATCCTCTGTTGTCCCCTTATCCTCCCGCCCTCAGTCTTTCTCAGCATCAAGGTTTTTTCCAATGAGTTCAGTTCTTCACATCAGGTGGCCAAAGTATTGGAGCTTCAGTTTCAGCATCAGTCTTTCCAATGAATACTCTGGACTGATTTCCTTTAGGATGGACTTGTTGGATCTTCTTTCAGTCCAAGGGACTCTCAAGAGTCATCTCCAACACCACAGTTCAAAAGCATCAATTCTTCAGCGCTTAGCTTTCTTTATGGTCCAACTCTCACATCCATATACGACTTCTAGAAAAACTATAGCTTTGACTAGACAAACCTTTGTCAGCAAAGTAATGTCTCTGCTTTTTAATATGCTGTCTAGGTTGGTCATAACTTTTCTTCCAAGGACCAAGTGTCTTTTCGTTTCATGGCTGCAGTCACCATCTACAGTGATTTTGGAGACCGAGAAAATAAAGTCTCTCACTGTTTCCATTCTTTCTCCATCTATTTGCCGTGAAGTGATGGGACCGCATGTCATGATCTTCGTTTTTTGCATGTTGAGTTTTAAGTTTTCACTCTCCTCTTTCACTTTCATCAAGAGGCCCTTTAATTCTGCCATAAGGGTGATGTCATTTGCATCTGAGGTTATTGATATTTCTCCCAGCAATCTTGATTCCAGCTTGTACTTTATCCAGCCCAGCATTTCCCATGATGTACTCTATGTATATATTAAATGAGCAGGGTGACAATATCCAGCCTTGATGTACTTCTTTCCCAATTTGGAACCAGTCCATTGTTCCATGTCCAGTAGTAACTGTTGCTTCTTGACCTGCATACAGATTTCTTAGGAATACATGGTATTCCATCTCTTTAAGATTTTTCCAGTTTGTTGTAATCCATACAGTCAAAGCCTTTAACATACTCAGTAAAGCAGAAGTAGATGATTTTCTGGAACTCTTTTGGTTTTTCTATAACCCAACAGTTGTTGGCAGTTTGATCTCTGGTTCCTCTGCCTTTTCTAAATCCAACTGAACATCTGGAAGTTCTTTGTTCATGTACTACTGAAGCCTGTCTGGAAAAATTTTGAGCATTTCTTTGCTAGCATGTGAGATGAGTGCAATTGTGCGGTAGTTTGAGCATTCTTTGGCATTGCCTTTCTTTGAGATTGGAACGAAAACTGACCTTTTCCAGTCCTGTGGCGACTGCTGAGTTTTCCCAATTTGCTGGCATATTGAATGCAGCACTTTTGCAGCATCTTCTTTTAGGATTTGAAATAGCTCAACTAGAATTCCATCACCTCCACTAGCTTTGTTCGTAGTGATGCTTCGTAAGGCCCACTTGATTTCTCATTCCAGGATGTCTGGCTCTAGGTGAGTGATCACACCATCATGATTATCTGGGTCGTGAAGATCTTTTTTTGTATAGTTCTGTGAATTCTTGCCACCTGTTCTTAATATCTTCTTCTTCTGTTAGGTCCATACCATTTCTGTCTTTTGTTGTGCCCATCTTTACATGAAGTGTTCCTTTGATATCTAATTTTCTTGAAGAGATCTCAAGAGTCTTTCCCTTTTTATTGTTTTCCTGTTTCTTTGCATTGATCACTTACAAACGTTTTCTTATCTCTCCTTGCTATTCTTTGGAACACTGCATGCAGATGGATACAGCTTTCCTTTTCTCCTTTGCCTTTTGCTTCTCTTCTTTTCTCAGCTATTTCTGAGGCCTCCTCAGACAGCCGTTTTGCCTTTTTGCATCTCTTTTTCCTGGGGATGGTTTTGATCACTGCCTCCTGTGCAATGTTATGTTCCTGTGTCCCTAGTTCTTCAGGCACTCTCTCTATCAAATCTAATTCCTGGAACCTATTTGTCACTTCCACTGTATAATCATAAGGGATTTGATTGAGGTCATATCATGGGCTTCCCTTGTGGCCCAGATGGTGAAGAATCCACCTGCAATGCGGGAGACCTGGGTTTGATCCCTGGTTTGGGAAGATCCCCTGGAGAAGGGAAAGGCTGCCTATTCTGGACAGCTCCATGGACTGTGTAGTCCATGGGGTCGCAGAGAGTCAGACACGACTGAGCAACTTTTCACTCACACTCATGACTGATCTATTGATTTTCCCTGCTTTCTTCATTTTAAGTCTAAATTTTGCAGTAAGGAGTTCATGATCTGAACCACAGTCAACTCCCGGTCTTGTTTTTGCTGACTATATAGAACTTCTCCATCTTCGGCTGCAAAGAATATAATCAATCTGAAGTTGGCGATCTGGTGACGTCCATGCGTAGATTCATCTCTTGTGTGGTTGGAGCAGTTTAGGGAAGCTAAATTTCAACATTCCCTCCCTGACAGCCTCAAGTCCTCATGAGCTTGCCTTGCCTTTTCACCACCTGCACTTTATTTTTTAATTTTTTTGGCAAGCAGCATGTTTGTTCCCCGACCAGGGATTGAAGCCTCAGTGAGAGCGTGGAGTCCTAACCATTAGGCCAGCCTTGTCGCCTGCACTCTCAAAGGGCCTGCTTGAGAATCCCTGTTGAATTCCTGACCGTGTACCACGTATTGACATTACCAGCGTTTCTCCAGTAATCCTGGGAATCTGTTGCTAATTTCTCACTGACACATTTTTTTTTTGCTGAGGCCTAGGGAGGTCTCCAGCCGGCTCATCAGCACTGCAAGGAAACAGGAAGTGTGTTGAGTGATGCTTCAAGCACGGCCTCCCACTTCTTCACAGGCCTTGGGTACTGAATGAGTGTGTGTGTGTGCGCGTTTTGACCTCAGCTACAACGGTTTAGGGTTACTGCAGCTTTCTCTGCAGTACCCTGACTGGTTCGGACATAGTCTCCCCAGGTATAAGGGGAACGTGAACGCACCCTGGGAAAGAAGGCATTGTGAAGCAGAGTGGACTTGTGCTTTCTCCCTGCATCGGCCCACTCCCACCTCCCAGGACGCTATGTTTGGGAATCAGTCTCCAGCAAATTCCAAGAACTGAAATGGCTTCATAGTCACAAAAAGATTCGTGTGGAAGAAGCCCAAATACCAGAAAATGACATTCCAGCACAGGCAAAGCTATTTTAAATGTTTAGGATTTATAAAGAGAAACAGCCTTCAGAGGATATAAACCACCCCCAGGTCTCGCTTCTGTGATTAAAGTAGCTAAATCTGAAACAAGGGTTTTTTTTTCCTTTTCCTATCCCCCTCTCCCCCAATTGGAAAATGTCATCGATAAGAAAAGAAATCTTCTGTAAAGAAAGTTTAGCTGAGCCTTGGCCTTAACGTGGCCTTGGGAACGGCCGGCATTCCGAGAGCTGCAGCTGGGACACAGGGCTCAGTCTTGGCTGGTGAAGCTTTAAGGCGAAGGTCGCTTAAAACACTAACTAGAATCGAAAATATCAATACCTGGCTTTAGTTCTCATGGTTTCAGAGTGGCTGAGGCGGTTAGGCCGGCAGTATTTTTGAAACAGAAACATGTAAAGATGCTCTTCTGAGATCCCGTGGCTGTGGGTCTCGAGAAATGGTAACAATGTCACATTTTCCACGTTTGTCTCCATTGCAGTTTCTTGGGCTTTTGCTATTGTTGTTCTTGTTCTGTTTGTTTTGAGAACTACACGTGCTGTTGTCTAGGCTGTGCTGTCAAGTCAGCATTTGCCGGATAAGTCTGCTGAGCATCCTCACTGTCGTCTGCATGTCCCAGGGCCCAGCGGCAGTGAGGACCTCTGGTCAGAGACAAGCAAGTGCCAGGATGCTGTGAGTTTCTCTGGACATCCGGGCAGCAGACAGTTGATGAGCATCGACTGTGTGCAGGGTCCCAGAGGGATGGAGGAGGAGCCGTTGGGTGGGTTTTCTGCTCTGACGTTTTCCTTTGATGCAGGTTAGCCAGCAGGTGTGGGACGCCAGTTCCCAAAACTTAGGTGCAGGATGGAGCAGAACCAAGACTGTGAGAAAGAGGTGCTGAGTACTAGGTCCCTTCACGGCCGAAGGGCTGTGTCTTGCTAATTTCTCACTGACACATTTTTTTTTGCTGAGGTCTAGGGAGGTCTCCAGCCAGCTCATCAGCACTTCAAGGAAACAGGAAGTGTAATGAGTGACACGTCAAGCACGGCCTTCCACTTCTTCACAGGCCTTGGGTACTGAATGAGTGTGTGTGTGTGTGTGTGCGCGCGTTTTGACCTCAGCTACAATGGTTTAGGGTTATTACAGCTTTCTCTGCAGTACCCTGACTGGTTCAGACACAGTCTCCCCAGGTACAGATGGCTGTACCTGGGACAAAGTGGGACAGAGAGAGAAGAGTGGGACAGAGGGCGGAAGGCAATAATTAGGGCCCCTCGGGCTGGACCCTGCACGTCTGGATTAGACCCCCTCCTGTGGCTGGTTTGGAACCATCAGGATTTGTTAGCATGCTGCTAAGTCACTTCGGTGGTATTCGACTCTGTGTGACCCCGTAGACAGCGGCCCACTAGGCTCCTCTGTCCCTGGGATTCTCCAGGCAAGAATACTGGAGTGGGTTGCCGTTTCCTTCTCCAATACATGAAAGTGCAAAGTGAAAGTGAAGTCGCTCAGTCGTGTCCTACTCTTAGCGAGCCCATGGACTGCAGCCCACCAGGCTCCTCCGTCCATGGGATTTTCCAGGCAAGAATATTGGAGTGGGGTGCCACTGCCTTCTCCGCTGTTAGCATAGTGATAGAATTTTTTAAAAGTAATTTGGACAGATTCATTGGGCACCGTTGCAAAGAAAAGATAGAAAACGGGGAATAATGGAATTTTTTCCCCCTCCTCAATTCAAAAAATGCACAGTGAGCGCGTGCACAGTCGTTCAGTGGTGTCCAGCTCTTTGTGACCCCGTGGACAGCAGCCTGCCAGGCTCCCTGCTCCCTGGGGTTTTCCAGGCAAGGATAGTGAAGTGGGTTGCCATTTCTTCCGGCGTACAGTAGTTTTTTCCTCTTTTTTTAATTCCCCAAAGCTTAACAACAGAGCTTCACAAACACATGCAAGCCCTTTCACCAAAGAAATGCCATCCGTTATGATACTTAATGGTCTCTGCTAGAGTTAATGTTCTTGATTAATGTCAGTGGGGAAACCTTTAGTATCTGGTCATTATCACTTATTGAAAACTGCATAACATAAATTGACTTACCTCAATCTCATTTTAGTCCTGAATGTGCTTATTTTCATGGCTGATTTTATGAGCGTATTCCATAATTTATTCTATGTATCAACTACGTGTAAACACACGTATCTGCATTTAAAATAAGGTAAAATCTTCCTGATAGAAAGGAATTCTTATCGGTTCATTGGCTCAACAGTGAAAGCTGTTCTCACCTGATAAACTATTGGAAGGAGATGAATGTGCAAATAATATGGACAAACATGATTGAAACATGGTTATGATAGAATCATGTATTAAGGTATTTTCTGTGGAGAGGTGCATTGAAGTGAATGTATTTTTTCTGAATGTATTGGTTTAAACCAGAGGCCTGTATAGTCACCATTTATATGTTAGATCCTTTAGATCTTATTCACCTTATAACTGAAAGTTTTCATACTTTCACCAACCGCTCCCTCTTTCCCCCACCCACCCCGCACTTGACAGCCACCTTTCTTCTCTCTGTTTCTATGAGTTTTCCTTTTTTCTTTTTTTTAAGATTTCAATGTAAGTGATACCGTGTGGTCTGGTTTATTTCACCTGCATAATGCCACCAGTTCATCCGTGTTGCAAATGTCAGGGCTTCCTCTTTTTTTAAGGCTGAATAATAATCCACTGTATTTATACCATATATATGCCACATATGTGTAGATTTATCCATTCTTCTGTCAACAGACACTGAGGTGGTTTCTGACATCTTGCCTCCGGAGGGTAGAGCTACTCTGAACGTGAGACTTCAGTTATCTCTTTGAGTTAGTGATTTTGTTTCCTTCAGGTGTATACCCAGAAATGGGACTGCTGGATCATGTTGTTATGTTTTTGATAATCTGAGGGACCTCCAGACCGTTTTCCACAGGGCCTGTTCCAGTTTACACTTTCCATCATCAGTGTTCAGCGGTACCCTCTTCTCTACCCCCTTGTCAGCGTTTATCTCTTGTCTCTTTGATAACAGACATTCTAACAGGTGTGAGGTGACATCTTGTGGTTTGATTCGCCTTTCCATGAAGTGTAGTGATATTATCTTCATCTACCTGTCGGCCATTTGTACATCTCCTTTGGAAAAATACCTGTTTAAGTTCTTTGCCCATTTCAGAATTGGATTATTTGTACTTTTACGATTGAGTGATATGAGTTCTTTCTATATTTTGAGTGTTAACCCCTTATCAGATAGGGGGGTTGCAAATATTTTTCCCTATACTACAAGTTGCCTTTTCATTTTGTTGTTGATTTCTTTGCCATGCAGAAACTTTTAGGATTTTTATTATGTTCTATTGATTTGTGTGTCTGTCTTATGCCAATACTATACTGTTTTGATTATTGTAGCTTCATCATATAGTTTGAAATCAGGACATGTTCAGCTTCGTTCTTCTTTCTCAGCATTGCTTTAGCTATTCATGGATATTTAAAAGAATAAATGAGACATTAGAAATTACACTTCTTTCAACTGTTGCTACTTTATTTTAAAAAGACAATATTTCCAGTATGCCAGAAGTTGTATCTTCTGCAACTATTTAAAATTCTTCTATAATTTTATGACAACTGAGGAATGTGCTAAAGTCCTGTGTACTTGTAAAATGTTATTGTTGGCTGTAGCTCAGTTCCTCCCTATGAAAACCAGAAAATCTCTCCTTTGGGGCACATAGAGCAGATTCAGAACTCTGTGTTGTGGTGGGAAGAGGTGGACACAGGGAGTCAGAAGGCAAGTTCAGGCCCAGCTTCACCCCTTCCTGCCCAGGAGCTGGGGAACGTGAAGGTGAAATCACTCAGTCCTGTCCTACTCTTTGTGATCCCATAGACTGTAGCCCACCAGGCTTCTCCATCCTTGGAGTTTTCCAGGCAAGAGTACTGGAGTGGGTTGCCAGGGGATCTTCCCGACCCAGGGATTGAACCCAGGTCTCCTGCATTGCAGGCAAATGCGTTACCATCTGAGCCACCAGGAAATTGGAGCTGGGGAAAATCACTGGCATCTCAGAGCCTGGATTTCTTCTTTGTTAAAATGGGTATGACAGCAGTGCCTCCCTACCTACCCGGAAGTCCCAGCTGTGCCAGAAGGGTGGGCACGATTCTCATGATGTGTAAACAACATTCAGCTATTCGTTACTGATCAGAAACCAAATGCAAATGGAATGACCACCTGCAGCCTCCCCTGGGGCCTGAGGGAGGGGTGGAGAGGGCAGACCTTGGGAGCACAGAAGATGCAAACAGGATGTCAGGAAGCACCCCGCGAGCGGCTGTGAGGAGGGCCAAGCGTTCCCACGGTCATGTGTGTTCTGTGCTCCGGGGAAGGGTGGTCCGGTTACTAGGGAGGGCAGTAGGAATTTGGAGGATGGGACTGTGGGATGCCTTCCAGCACAGCAGAAAGAAGCCATAACCCTGATGTATTCTCGGGCGCCTGAAGCCACCGTCCACGTGCCTAGGGAGAGATGAAATAGCAAAGGATGTCTGCCCACAGCTGCCGTTGGTGTAGGCCTTGGCGTTTATACTTGAACCTCCACGTGCGCTGCGCACCGTTCGCTTACGCAGCTCTCCCGTGATGATGGCTGCTGTTGTTCCCATGGTCCAGCTGAGAAAACTAAGACCAAAGGCAACTTCAGGATGATGCAGCTGGGAAATGGGGGAGCCCAGCTAACTCAGCACACCCAGCTTCTACATCTCACTTGACCTTTCTGCCTGGAAAGAAGGTTTTGGATGGACTTTCAGCACCAGGAAAGCAGCGAGGAATAGGAAGTCTTGGAAAAGAGCTTGGTTAAAAATGGACATTATTTAGGTTTGCGAGACGTCTACAAGCGGGAAGTTGGTGGCAGTAAGATGGTGTCCTCTCTGGGTGTTGGAGTTTTGAAAGAGCCTCTTTAATAAAGAGGGGTCGGCCTGTGCTTTATGGAAATCTTAAAAATATCACTACCCAGCTGAGGGAGGGGCCATAGATATTGAATCTGATGAATTATTTGCAGAGTTCAGGACCATCACTTTAAATCCATTAGTGGGCAGGATTAGTGTGGGGAGAGACGAGGCTGACATGAGGCCAGCGGGCTCTGGGGCAGCCATCTCTAGATGTGTTAGGAAGTGTCGGCCCTACCAGATACTTTCCAAGGTACTTTGTAATTTTGTTCTAGATCCTCTCTGCCTAATTCAAGTTCAACATTGTGGTGCAAGCTGAAGTGAACACCAGAGAGTGTAATCTTATCACCAGCACCCCCTAGAAAGAAAATGAGATGCACTGTGGGGTTTTGAAACATGAATGAAAAGCATATTCTGTGAGTGAGTGAACTGAATGTGAGGACTAACAAGAAGCAAGATGTTTCATGTACAAATTGCTCCAAGATGGGGGGAAAAATCATATTTCACAATCTTTGAAGAGGGGCCTAGCCAAGGGAAAGCATTTCATAGTCCTTTTTTTTTTTTTCTTTTAAGAGAATCAAAAACTTTCCATTAGAATAGAGAAGAAATTATAAGTACATGACCCTGTTCTTTTATAGGACAGGACCTAAAGGACATTTTCTTAATTTAAAAGGATCATGAAATCCATAGACCTTAAGACCTGGTATTGGAGTTGAATCTGACTTCTTGATTCCTTGAACTTCTTGACTTCTTGAACCCAGAGCTGTCTCCCTGGCCAGGGAGATAGATGGAGGCTTTGGGTTGGGGTGGCATGTGGACATGGTCTAAGACATCCATTCAGAGATCTAGCTACCAGCTCAGCCCAGACATTCCTGTTTTCTTTAAATTCATTGACAGTAAATCAACAGTGGTCCATTGGAATCCACTGAGGAGCTCTTGTTGCTCTAAGCCTCTGAGTTTCTGAAGTTCACCACTTTAAACTGGTTACTTAATATTTTTAATACATATATGCATGAAGTGGGCTTCCCTTGTGGCTCAGAATCTGCTTGCAATGTGGGAGACTTGGGTTCAGTCCCTGGGTTGGGAAGATCCCCTGGAGAAGGAAAAGGCTACCCACTCCAGTATTCTGGCCTGGAGAATTCCATGGACTACAATCCATGGGGTCACAGAGTCAGACACAACTGAGCAACTTTAACTTTCACTTCACATGAATGTAAAGAAATTACTAAAATACAGAAAAATTATTAAACACACGTGTAAATGCTTAATCTCTTTGTCCTCCCCAGAAAAATAACACTAATAATTTTTTGTTTGTTTTTTAGTTTCACCATCTAANAATCCATGGGGTCACAGAGTCAGACACAACTGAGCAACTTTAACTTTCACTTCACATGAATGTAAAGAAATTACTAAAATACAGAAAAATTATTAAACACACGTGTAAATGCTTAATCTCTTTGTCCTCCCCAGAAAAATAACACTAATAATTTTTTGTTTGTTTTTTAGTTTCACCATCTAAAGATGGTGAGATACCATTTCACTGGAGAGATACCCATTTTAAATCTGAACCAGATTCGACAATACCATTCTGATCATATCTTTTAAAAAACATCTGATAGGTTGAATCTGATATATATAACACTTTATATATGTGAGTTAACGAGGTATAATTAATGAACCTGTCTCAAACAAAATCATCGCCAACACTATTAATGTGATGTCCCGATGTGGACATTCTCATCTCTCTGACTGCCCTTCCCTGCACTGTCCTTTCATCTTTCCTTGCTGTTTTTGGTAGTCTGTATCCCTAAAAATATATACAGTACTACTCGTTAAAAGTTGTGTCGTGATGTTGTTCGGTGTTTTGTTTCTAGGGTTTAACAGCCTTCTTCTGTGCCGCTATATTTACTCATCTCACTTACATAATATCTGATAAGGTTAACATCCATGCTTCCTCCTGTCAGTGGGCGTCTGAGTTATTTTCAGTCTTCGGCTGTCACAAAATACCCTGCTATTTATATTCTTGCACAGATCTCGGCTGCACATAGGCCATTTCTTTTTCTTTTGGTTATACACCCGGGAGGAGAGTTTGGGACGAAAGAAAGGCTAATTTATGACCAACTTTACAAGAACACGCCCTGTTCATTTACACAGTGGTTATACCAATGCACGTTATTGGCAGTGAATAAAAGTGTCCTTTAAGATTCACGCTTGTCTTATCCCAACTCTTGGTGTCACTGGCCTTCTTAATTTTTGACAGATTAATAGTAGAGTGAATAGCAGTTTTGAGCTCCTTTCATATATTTAGTTATCATCTGTTTCACTTACTGTAAAAAGATTGCTCATCTCCTTGGTGTCGGTTCTCACTGGGTTATGTTTTTTCATCAACTTGAAAGCATTCTTTACATATTCAGGAGACTCGCAGTGGTGGTTTCATGTGTTAAGAAAGATCACCTTCTAGTTTGTGCTGTATGTTTTTACAGGTGCTTTTCTTGATTTTAGTGTATTTTACATAGACAATCTTGCCCATTTATGGTTAGAGCCTTTCCTTTAAGATTTTCTTCCATGTCCCAAGGTTATAAGTTCTCCTTTATCTTCTTTTACCCATTTTAAAACTACTTGGGGTTGATTTTTGTGTGTGACATAGGAATCCAGTGTTGGTTTGATCCATAAAGAATAGTAATTCTCCTAGCTCCGTTTATTGAGTAATCTGTTTTTCCCATGTATCTGGGACATGCAGCCTGTGATGGCTTGTTTCCCCAGGTACATGGGTTTGTTTCTGTGCCTTTTCTCTGTGTCTTGCTTAGTTTGCCCACTTCTGTATCAGGGTTGCCTGCTCTTAATTGCGGTAATTCTCTGCGACACCTTCATATCTGGCTCTTTCACCTTTTTCCTCTTATGGGGTGATATTTGGCTGTCCTTGTACTTTTGCCATGCTATAGAAATTTTAGAGTTAATTTATGAAACGGGAATAACAATGGCAAAGACAGCAACAAAGCCAGTGGGGGATTTGCTAGGATTGCCTTCAATCTATAGGTCACTTGAGAAAGAACTGAGTTTATTTTTTATGTTGAGTTCTCCTGTCCATGACCATTGTATCACTCTCCATATATTTGTGTTCTATCCATATATTTGGGGAAAGTTGTATCCTTTTGTGAATAGGTCTTACTCATTTTCTGTATGCTCCTAGGTACATGGGACATGTTTGTTGCCAGCCACTTTAGTTTTGGGATGCCTTAGGAGATGCCATTTTTGCAAAGGATAAAAGTCTAGTTGCTATTTATACATATCTTGCATCCAGACACTTAATTATACTTTTAGTAATTCTAATATTTCTGTCTATAGATCCTCCTAGAAGTAAAGTCATTTGTGAATAATTGAAATATGGTTTATTTCTTTTCATTTCTGGCGTTTTCTTTTTCCCGTCTTCTCTGTTTGAGTTAGAACTCTAATATAATAGTGAACTGAAGCAATAAAAGATAGCCCTTCATTGTTCCTCATCTTTATAAGAAATGTTCTTATTTGATGAAGACTGATGTTTGCTATCACTTTTTTCCAAATACCCTTTATTAGGTTCAGGAGGCTCCCTTATGGTTCTGTTTTGCAGAGTTTTGTTTTCTGCTTTAATCATAAGTGTATGTTGAGTTTTATCAAAGACTGCTCTGTAACTATTAGGAGGAAGGTGTGATTTCCACCATTTTCTTCTTACTATGTTATCTGACACGTATGACTTACTTCAGTGGTAGACTCTCTTCTATGCCTGCAATGAATCTAGTTTGTTTGACTTTACTTTCCCCCCTAAATACCTGCCTGATGCACATCTGGATTCTTGCTTTTATTTTATTTTTTTTAATTTTTGTTTCTTTACTCATGAGTAACTTTAGCCTATATTTTTCCTTTCCTTAACTGCTTTTGTCTGATTTAGAGAGGGGTTTTTATTTCCTATTTTTCCTTTATTTCCCCATTTCTTGCAAGAATGTGTGTATGATTTGAATTAATCTGCTCGTGAAATTTTGGGAGTACTCAGCTACAAACAAGAACTCATGGTTTCCTTGTTGCCAGATTTTTATCTAATTTTTTCAAGCTGTTTAAAATGATCTGAACTCCTATTTCCTTTTAAACTGGACTTCTTTCAGTTATCTTAAATTATATTTTTCTAGGAGTTTATTCATAGTTACCTGTTTTTCAGGTTAAAATTAGCATAAAATTATTCATTTTGCTTGAAATCTCTGCTATCTTTTTTTCATTATGAATATGTTAATTGGGCTATACCTTTCATTTTCTTCTTGACCAACCTGCCAGACACTGTATGTTTTATTATTATTTTCAAAGAAAAATACTTTTGACTCCATGTCTTTAATTTTGTATTTTATTTTTGTTTTTTTCTGTTAATAGATCTTTCCTTTTACTTACTGTGTGTTTTTTCTGCAGTTGCTTTTTAACTTCTTAGACTAGAGACAGCTCAGCGATTTTCAGATTTCTTTTTAAATACATGCATTTAAGATGACAAATTTCTCTGTAGCTACCAGGTCCTCTGTCCATGGGATTTCCCAGGCAAGGACACTGGGGTGGGTTGCCATTTCCTTCTCCAGGGGGTCTTTCCCACCCAGTAATTGAACCGGAGTCTCCTGCGTTGCAGGCGGCTTCTTTACCAACTGACTCCTGCATAGATGGGCAGTGACATGGGAGCAACAAGTGTTAGTATAAAGAAATACTTGTTGGTCAGTTTGGATTAGATGAGTGGTGCAGATTTAATCTGTATGTAACACCGGGGCTTCCTTCATCCATTATAGAGAAAGACCATAAGCATTAACATTAGTTATCAGCCTGATGTTCTAGATTTTCTTATCCTATAATTTCATTTTGCCCTTACTTTCGAATGTATTTATAAAGAAACTCACACCATCTTCTCTCTCTCTCAGAAAAAAAAAAAAGCTAGGCAGGAGTGTATTTGTTTGAAAAGAAACCTGTCTGTCCCAAGTTTTTCTCAATGAATTCTGGGACATACGAGGGTTTCATTGTCAAGAGCATGTATTAGGTGCCCGGTGCCATGCCAGGCCCTATGGGGCAAGATCTCCATGCCCTCTTCTCCCGCACATCCCTGCCAGGCAGCACCCATGAGTCTGGATGTGGAACTGCAGAGTGTTCTGCTTAAAGGAAGTCGTGTTGCTAACATCACACGGATTTCCAGACTTATACTGGGGAGGTAGTTGACTTACCAGTTCTTCAAAGAAGTCTTCTGGAAGCCTGATGTCTTAAAAATAAATAGGCTCAGATTGGAATAAACTTGGGGCATTTGTGGCCCATACCAGCTAAAGTCTCCCCACTCTTGAGCCCTAGGAGAGAACAGGGGATGTGCAGGAACCCCAAGGTTAAAGGCCCTTCCTTTGAACCCCTAGTTCAGCAGAGGAGACTCTGGTGACCTCAGAGCGTCCCCAGGATGTTGGCGGCTGGACCCGAGTTCAGGTTTTGGAGTCTTTTCTAGGCCCTTCTAGAACCAGGAGTTCATCTCCACAAGCAGGAGAGCGGCTCCTACAGGCAGCACCAGTTAGAAAGCGATTTCCACATTTCCACTTTCATCATTTTCTTCGTATTCAGATCGTGTCTAGATGTGTTGTTGCTCGGGTGACCCCAGTTCACCAACTACACTTGCTGTGTCCTGGATCTTCTTAAACCCTGGCCCTGGGGCTGCTGCCTGCTTCTTCGGGGGTCTCTCCCAAACTATAGTAACAGGGTGTGCTGTGTACTAAGTCACTTTAGTTGTGTCTGACTCTTTGAGACTCCATTGACTGTAGTCCACCAGGCTCCTCTGTCCATGGGATTCTCCAGGCAAGAATACTGGAGTGGGTCACCAGTTCCTCCTCCAGGGAATCTTCCCGACACAGGGATTGAACCAACGTCTCTTAGGTCTCCTGCTTTGGCAGGCGGCTTCTTTACCTCTAGCACCACCTGGGAAGCCCCTGCTAATAGGAATGTGGTGACAAAAAGCCTCGTTTCATTGTCTTGTCTTTGCTTCAAGCCCTTTGCTGGCCTTCTCGCTGATGCTCATGGAAGGACTGGTTCCTTCAAGCAGACAGACCACATGCTATTTCTGTGCTGTAAATTTCCAAGGCTTCTTCCCCAGCCACCTCTCCAACCACAAACTGGAATAAAAAGTGTATTTGCAGCTATAATCAGCACACTTAAATACTAGTTAAATTCAGAATGAGTACAAAATCTACACTGCTCTTGACTCTGAGAGAGGCTATAAAAATATCCCATGGCCACGAGCACTCTAAGACCTTGACAGTGAGATGGTCCCTCTGAACCTTCTTAAGGCTGTTCTAAAATAGCCCAGATTACATGGTAAGGGGATCTGATTCATAGAGGATTGCATATTGGCTGTGCATTGGCAAACTCCTTTCTTCTTTCTGTTTTCCTAGGACAAGATGCCCAGTCTTGGCCATTTATTTTCTTATACACTTTTTGAGGATGGCGCTTCCCTTAATTGCCTTGGTAACTTTGGTGTCTGGCATATGGGTGTACCTGAAATAGTTGTGAAGTGGCCAAACTGGAGAGTCAGAGGTGCTGAGAGCAGAAGGGGCCGTCCGCTCCCTGTCTTCTTGCTCCTGTATGGACACCCCTGATGCTTTCCTGTTTCATTTATGCAGTCTCCATGACCACCCCTCGAGAAGCAGGGCATTTGTTATATCTATAAGTTATAGATGATGGTGCTGAGGCTTCCAAGGGCTGTGGAAATGTCTAAGAGCTTGTGAATTTAAGGTGCAATCAAGTCTCAAGTCTGGGTCTCCTGAACCTGAGAGGAGTGTTCTTTCTGTTTCACTACTGGTATGTATTCAGAGATGCTAAGTTTTAATCTGGCGGCACGTGGGCTCACTGCGCAGCCTTAGCACCACGTTCTGAAAGGCTTGCTGGTTTAGGATCCATGCCCTCACACCCGATAGCTTTTCGCTGCGGACACACTACGGAAAACAGGGAGGCCGCTTCCAAATCTTTAGTGGTCTTCAGCAATGTTCTCACTGGTTTCTCCGCCCTTAGCTATTTTAGCAAAGCTCTCACTGGTTTCTCTAACCTAACTGGATCTCTGCAACAGAGTGATTGTTCTAAAGTGATAAACATGCTCCGATCAAAGCTCCATCACTGGAGCTTTAAGGACCAAGGTCTGAGTTTTTATCTGAAGCTGCAAGGCCAGCTTCTGGCCTCCCTTCAGCCTGGTGCACTCCGAGGTCGCCGTGCACGCTTGACTGGTGTCCAAGGAGTGAGTTCTCCGTGGTTGTTCCCTCCCCTCGGTCGGGTGTCTGGAGGAAGCTGTTCCTAAGATCCAGGTCCATGGAGATGCCCCCTCCCCATCCCCGCACTGGCCCCTTCACAGACCACATCCCTCCTCCCCGTGATTACTGGGGTTTACCCAGCTGAGTCGACGGTGAGCTTGGCAGGGAGGGTTGTGGATCTCCTGGACTCTGACATCCCCTGGAGGGCTGTGCCCTTAGTCAGTCAATGAAGGAGCTGCATTTACAAAAATTCCCTTTCGAAGTCCCTGACGTGTGCGCATGCTCTGTGGGTATTTAGAGGATGTGATAGTTGGGAGGGAGCTGGCCATGGGGTCCTTCAGAGGGACCCGGCTTGACCCGATGTCCGGCTTGGCCTTGGTCCTGAGCTCCCAGTGTCTGATGTACGGAGATCACTGTGACCTCTGCCTGGGAGGGTCCCCCGCCCCCGGGGGGATCTCCATGCGCTCCCAGGCAGCTCTGCATGGCGCTGGCTCTCAGCGTGTTTATGGGATCGAGCAGCAGTGTAACTCCTTAGTGCTTAGACTTTCTGAACCTTTTTCAGTTCTGGGCCTCCATAGATCCCAGAGAACACTTAGAGGGGTGCCCAGAGAGCTTCCCTTGAAAGCAGAGTCCCTTCTCCCACCCTTGCCACTCTTTGAGCTGTGTTGCCCTCTGTGTCACCCCGTAGGCCCCCCGTGTGTCACCCCGTAGGCCCCCCATGTGTCACCCTGTAGGCCCCCTGTAGCCCCCGGGTGTCACCCTGTAGGCCCCCGGATGTCACCCCGTAGACCCCCCAGATGTCATCCCGTAGGCCCCCGTGTGTCACCCTGTAGGCCCCCTGGGTGTCAACCTGTAGCCCCCTGGTGTCACCCTGTAGCCCCCTGGTGTCACCCCGTAGGCACCCCGGATGTCACCCCGTAGGCACCCCGGGTGTCGCCCCGTAGGCCCCCGGGTGTCACCCCGTAGACACCCTGGGTGTCACCCTGTAGGTCCCCCTGGGTGTCACCCTGTAGGCCCCCAGATGTCACCCCGTAGGCACCCCGGGTGTCATCCTGTAGACCCCCCCAGATGTCACCCCGTAGGTCCCCCGGGTGTCACCCTGTAGGCTCCCGGGTGTTACCCTGTGTATCGCCTTGTAGGCTCTGGGTGTCACCCCAGGGGTCACCGCTTGTGTCTCCCTGGAGGACCCTGGGGATCTGGCACCCCTGCCTTCTCAGCATCCAGCCCCGACTTGTCTGTTTTAAGTTGCCCACTCTGGCTTCTCAGCTTTTCTCCTGGACTGAGGCCACATAATCTTGGATGTGCCTGCCAGGCACCGACATGCTGGTAGGGCTTCAGGGGCCACTGCGCCTGTGGTGGACGTGGTGCCCGTGATGGACGCCTGCAGAGGGCCGGTCTGAAGCCTGTGGCCTGGCTGCAGTGTGGCTCTTGGGCCCTTGTTCCCGGGACGAGCGGCTGGTCCCGTCAGCTCCGCCCTGTGCAGGCCCCCTGCCCTGGATGGCCGCTCCCATGGAGCTGGGAAAGGCCCGGAAAGCACAAAAGGCAGGATGGAAAGCTGAAGCCAAGCCAGCTCACTCGCTGCTGTGATGGACACAGTGCACACAGACAGACGGACACAAACGGACAAGCCCTGCTTGCACTCCTTTCATCACTCAGTGGGAGGAAATAGGGAGAAAGAAAAAGGAAAAATAGAAAGTCCTGTCTCAGGTAGAGCAGCCTGCTAAGAAGGGAGGTCCTGGGTTCCCTGCAGACTGCTGAGCACGGACCTTGAGCAAGTGGCCAGGGTACCCGTCGGAGGTGTTGAGGGAGCCCCTAGCCCCTTTGGGCATCGCACAGGCGGGCCGAGACCCACACCTTCAGCTGATGGCATGGCAGCCTTCCCTCAGTCACAGTGGCGAGTTCCCAGGCCTGTGATGTGGCTTTCGGGGCCAGGCCAAGGCCTCCGCGTCCACTCTTCTGGGATCACGCGTGTGACCACAGTGGACTTCCCAGAAGGCCCCAGGCTGGCCAGTCGATGTTCCTGAGTCTCGGCAGAGGGTGGCAGGGCTTGGCCCGCACACGGGCACAGGTGTCCTTGACCCTGGGTTCCCTGTGGTAGTGCCTGACAACGAGGGAGTCCAAGGAAAACAGAGGAAAACGCAGCCCTTCGGTCTTTGCTTTCGGTCGTCGGGTAGGTGATGTTCTCAGGTCTAAAGCCTGTCCACAGCCGGGGTTTAAGTCTGAGGGTCTCAGACCTGCGGGGCCTTGGCAGGGAGTACAGGCCACATACTGACAAAGTGCTTTTGTTCTGGCAGTGACTGTCCTCTGAATCAGCTGTCATGTGTGATCTGTGCTGGGGTGAAGAGCGCACAACCCCCTCCCTGCTACCCGTCCCCATGCAGACCCTTTCCTCCTTCCTGGGGAGGCCCTTCCTGGTTCTAGGCCAGTCCACCTGCCTCACAGATGCAGAGACACACAGGTGGACAGACACACAGACACACAAACGCACAGATACACAGATGGACAGACGCACAGGTGGACAGACACACAGACACACAAACACACAGATACACAGATGGACAGATACACAGACACACAGGTGGACAGACGCACAGACACACAGGTGGACAGACACACAGACACACAAACGCACGGATACACAGATGGACAGATACACAGACACACAGGTGGACAGACGCACAGACACACAGGTGGACAGACACAGACACACAAACGCACAGATACACAGATGGACAGATACACAGACACACAGGTGGACAGACACACAGACTCACACACATATGGACACACAGACACACAGGCTTACAGGTGGACAGATACACAGACATACAGGTGGACAGACACACAGACACACAGGCTTACAGGTGCGCAGATGCGCAGACACGCAGACAGTCGGGTTTGAGGGGCCTGGCTGGCTGTCTGGCCTAGTGAGGAGGAAGGCCAGGGTGCTGTCTCCCTGCCCTGATCCTGGCGCCCGGCTTCACCGTGAGCACTCAGCACTCCCCTGCCTCTTACCAAGCTCAGCTCAGGTGGCGGAGACGGCAGGGGCGGGCTGTCTGTGGCTGTGGCTTCACCTTCGTCCTTCTGGACCGTGGCCGCCGTGGGTGCAGAGGAGGACTCACTTGGTCAGCACTGGGGACTGTGCAGCACGTGGCCACCCCCTCCCCCTGACCACTTCTTAAAAACACTTGCATTTAGGATGTGGTGCATTTATACTAAACATCAGGGAGCTTAGGATTTTGTTCTATTTTCTCTAAGAATCTCTTCAAAACCGGGTTGCCTCCAGTTCGGTGTTGACCGTGTCATGAAGCACCCGATCCAGGCAGTGGTCGTTTGCAGGTTTCCTCTGTCCAGGCCCCAGTGGGCTTGTGCACAGAGAGCCTGGTTCATCCCTCGCAGAAACCTCACGAGATAGGCCTTATCACCCTGATCTTGACAAAACAGAGACCCAGGGAGGTCCGGCCATGCTCCAGGCTATGCTCCAGGCCTCCAGTGCTGACCCCACCTCAGTGGCTGGCTTTGCCTGGCTCCACGGCTGCCCTCTTTGCCTCACCCACCGCACTCCACTCATTCCGCTGTCTGGGCACTTTGTCTTTTATTTCTGTATATTTTTGTACACCTGTCCCCATTCTTTTGAGGCCAGTTCAACTCAGCATACACATCTCAGGCTTGTACGTGGTGGAAGGCAAATGTTATAAGACCTAAAGGATGAAAACACTATGTAGAAACTGCCACATGTCTCCCAAAACCTTTACAAGAGTAGTGGAGGGGAGGATGGGGGTCATGACATGGGTTGAGTGTCAAGGGTTCAGGGTGACACTGGGGTGAGTTGTGCAAAGATCGAGGTCTGGGGCGGGCCTGGGGGGCATCTCAGAGGCCCTTGAACACTAAACTAAGAATTCTACTTTACCCAGTAGGCAGCCTCCCTATATTCTTCTAAAATTTATTTTTTAATCTATGTATATTTTTTGATGTGGGCCATTTAAAAACTCTTCACTGAATTTGTTAAGATACTGCTTCTGTTGTTTATGTGCTGGTTTTTTTTTTTTTTTTTGGCTATGAGGCATGTGCAATCTCAGCTCCCCAAGTGGGGATCGAACCTGCAACCCCTACAAGGGAAGGCGAAAGTTTAACCACTGGACCACCAGGAAAGTCCTCCTAAATTCTACTTTAGATGAGCCAGAGCAGGGCTCCCATTCCCCATGGGGCAGGGCTGGCTTCTCCTCTGATCGTCCTCTCCTCCCCTTAGAGCAGGGATGTGTCCGCAGAGACTTATCACCTCTTCCTACACACAGACTACAGACTTCCTAGACTACACACCTCTTCCTCCCCACTTTATCCCTGTAAAAGGTGCGGTTGCATTTGAGTCATAGCCTGGGGCCAGGTTGGCTATTTATACAGTGCAGGTCCCCCAGGCTGGAACCTGGGGGATGCTCAAAGTCCACATCCCTGGAATAAGTCCACATCTTAAGACACCCTGAGATATTCCCAACATGCTCTCCTCGTGAGAGGGCTGGGGTTGCCAGGAGTCGGGAAAGGTGAGGGGAAGAGTTGAGAGCTGGTAAGCACAGAACCTTTGCACAGTCTGATGGTTAATTATGAGGCCTGAGTCCCTTTGAACACTCAAATGCAGGCAGGAGAATTGCAGCCGCAACAGCCCATGGAGCCCCAAGCCCGTGGGTCCCCCGAGATGTGTGTGGCACCAAATAGGACTTTGATCTCACCTTCCTGCAGGTGCCGAGACACAGGTTTCTGCTCTCAGCCACTTCCTCTCTTGGCTTCTCATGGCAGCCCTGTCCCCGGCCCTCACATTCAGTGATTCTAATTAGTTTTTCTTTGGAAACATACAGACTGCCTCTCCTACTTGAGAGGATGCTTTATGACAGTGAAAGCCTTTGGTAAACTATGTGGAAACATGGGAGGAGAAAAAGTTAACTTCTGTGTTGTTTTGGTTTCTTGCTCGTTGAAACCTCTTAATTTAATTTTTTTTTTTTTCTGTTTCTCCCCTGGGATGGGCTTGGGAAGATGTTCAGCGTAGATGGTGATGTTTGTATCTTTGGAATAGACTCTTTAGAGCAGAGCCAAAGCCTCTGAGGTTTCCAGATAAACGCTGGCCTGTGTTCTTATTTTTTGAAGCTTAGTCTAGCGAGTCTGCTCCAATGCTCGGAAGACAAAGTGGGAAGAGGGAGCCTTTGCTTCTGTGTTGTTAGTGGGTCGCGTGGGGGTGAGTCCACCCGGATCTCTGCATTCTGTGGTGACTGCTCCTAGAGGAGAGTGGCCAGGCGCGCGTGATGGGAAGTGGTGACCAGACCGTAACCAGACATTTAACCCAGTCTTGAATATGAAGACAAAGCATTCATAGCTCAGGCCTGTCGCGTGCAGGGAGAGAACTCCTGAAGTCAGAGGAGCCACAGGCGTGCTCTCTGCTGGGTGTTTTTCATCTCCCCTGTCCTCCGCCTCCTCGCCTGTAAGAGGCAGAGGGGTTGGAAGTCGTGCCTGCCAATCACCCACTGTGTGTCTGTGTGTACTTGCCCCCCTTGGCCTGGACAGACCAGGACCTGCAGGCAGGGTGGCAGGATCTCTGCTGTGTTCACATTCACAAGTGGTTTGTTTACTTCCTTCATCGTGAAGGGAAGAACAGAAGAAAGCACTGTCTGCCTTTGCTTTTGAACTTGGCGGTAATGGGATTGTGTGAAGCCATTGGTCAGTATAATGCCACTTTGGGGGTGTGTGTGTACGCGCATGTGTGTGTGTGCATGTGTGTGGTGGAGAGGAGGGCTTCTAGATAGAGCTTTAAAAGAGCCTGCCTAGATGTTTGGAATAACTTGGCCCCCTTCATTTTTTCTTTGTTTGTAGATGTATCACTTGTCTATTTTATGCCTTTTCTTGTATTTTTCTCTTTGAAATGTCCAGCCATTCTTTCGTAATTGGAAAAAAGAAGTAATAAATGTGTTTCTCTCATTATGTCTGATGTTAAAACAGTCCGTGGGTTTCTTACTGCCTCTTATTGCGTTACAGAGAGGTTGGTTGCTTCATAGGTATTTGATATATATTTAGATTATGTTTCATTTCTGTCATTGTACTCAGATGTTCAGATTGATAATGGGCAGCACAGATCAGACCAGGAAAAAAAAACACCAAAGTATTTCTAAGGGGTGGAGGTATTTTATCTTTGCAGTTGAATTCCTGTAAAAGTACCCTGTGGGTCTCAGGATGCTATCTGTTCATGTAAGCGCCGCCGTTACGCGCTGTTGAGCACTTAGCACACTGCGGTAAGCGTCGACCACACAGGCGGCTCTGCGAGTAGAGCTTCTGGGGATCGGAAGATGTTAGGCAGAGATCCAGCCTTCACGGAGACATCAGCACATTTGGAGAGATGAGGTGTGCGTGATAAGAAGCTGGTTAATACTTTGTTTCAAAAAGACACATGTCACTAAGCAATGGGAGTTCCAACTAGGGTAGTCTTCCAGGTGCGGTGGCTCCTTCTCACGACCTAGTGAGGTCGGGCTTTCCTTTCCAGCACCTGGTTTGTGACCTCCCATCATTCCCTGGTCCCTCTGCCCAGCACCTCTTTCGTGTCGGCAGGAAAGAGCATCCCACCAGTCTCTCAGAGCCACAGAAACAGCTCCTTTGTCATGAAGCATGAATGATGAGCTCACCGGGAAATCTGGGTCTCTTCGGGGAACTGCGAGTAGTGGATGGCATTAGCTCTGGCATCTGGTTGGCATTTGGAAATCTCCCATCAGTCACCAAATACGCATAAGATTTTGTGAGAACTCTTTAACTCACTAACGATCAGTTTCCTCATCTGTAAGTTTAGGATAAAAAGATCCCATTGGACTACAGTCATGGCTAAATCCATGTAAACAGATAAAACTCTGAACACTTACTGGGCAGCCCGTAAAACCTCACGTCTTTTCCTTTCTGTGCTGTGTAGTTATTTGTGCATATGTCTGCATTGATTCCCTGCATTGCAAACCTCCAGAGGGTGAGCGCCCCCCCGGGCCTGGCACAGACTCTCACACAGCCTGGTTGGCCCTCTGCCCTCATCATGGTCTGTGCCCATGTGAGGCCAGTGCTGGACCTTTGGGGGTCTTTGGTTGGTCTTGGCCTTGGGAGACCTCCTGATGATAATGGTGATTTTGATAGATGGATGAATAAGGAGGCCGTCTCCAACACAGAGTCACAGAGAACGGGGGAACAGGTACAAGTGGTCTGGAATCAGGCAGCAAGTTTGAGAGCAACAGGTTGATTGGGAAGATCTAGGACCATAAAGAAGATTGAACTGATGAATTGATGCTTTCGTGTTGTGGTGCTGGAGAAGACTCTCGAGAGTCCCTTAGACTGCAAAGTGATCAAATCAGTCAGTCCTAAAGGAAATCAGTCCTGAATATTCATTGGAAGGACTGATGCTGAAGCTGAAGCTCCAATACTTTGGTCACCTGATGCAAAGAGCTGATTCATTGGAAAAGACCCTGATGCTGGGAAAGATTGAAGGCAGGAGGCGAAGGGGACGACAGAGGATGAGATGGCTGGATGGCATCACCGACTCAATGGACATGAGTTTGAGCAAATTCTAGGAGATAGTGAAGGACAGATGAGCCTGGTGTGCTGCAGTCCGTGGGCTCGCAAAGAATCGGACACGACTAAGCCACTGAACAGCAATGAACAACAGCAACTAAGCTTTCTATGTTTGAGGCCTGCAAGGATGTTTCTCCTGAGCCGTCCCTTCCACAGAGTGTCCCTGGGGCCTGGGGAGGCAGGGTCAAAGGGCACTGCGGTTCTCCAATGACACAGACTCTAAATATCTGACAAAGGAAGCCTGACTAATTGCATGAGTGTATTTTTCACCTTCCCTGGCCAAGCAAGGGGTCTTTGGGTTGAAATATGCCCATGCATTGTACAGAAGAAAGAATTTCTCCAGAGTTAGCACGCAACACATTCTCATCAGATACATCGCCTCTTTGGTTTTGTCCTGTTCCCCGAGGCGTTGACTGAGCTCAGCACCCTCCACACCCCACCTTCCTCCTCCCAGTTTACACGGCTCCTCAGCGCCTTGTTCTCCTAAGTTAAGCCCTTTGTTTTGCATCCTTTCCTTCTCAGAATCTGTAGAGTTAAGCATGTGATGTCCACTTAGATGTCAACTGCCTGAACCCCATGTCTGAAGAGAAAATGACAGAATGAAAGAACATTAGAAGCTGCTGCTGCTGCTGCCGCTAAGTGGCTTCAGTCGTGTCCGATTCTGTGCGACCCCATAGACGGCAGCCCCCCAGGCTCCCCCGTCCCTGGGATTCTCCAGGCGAGAACACTGGAGTGGGTTGCTGTTGCCTTCTCCACACATTAGAAGAGGACCAGATAAACCATGTGGTCTCAGCAACGCCCTCTCTTCCTTCTTCCTCCCCTTCTCTTCTTTCTTCCCTTTTCCCTTCTTTCCCCTCCTTCCCTCTCTCCCTTCCTTCCTTCCCTTCTTTCAGTGGGTAAAAGTCTGCCAACTGGTTCTTGACCCATCTAGGGTGAGACTCAGGGTTTTTGGCTCATGCCCTCAAACCACAAAAGGTTTTAGTCCCTGGGCGGGGAAGTGGGGTCCCTGGGATGCATTTGATCCAGGCCCTGGTCCTCGCCTGGAGGAGGGCGTGGGGCACACAGTTCACATCCAGCGAGGGGCTCTGTCCCCGGAGCAGGATCCCTCAGGTAGCTGAGCTACATGTGGCTGGCCTAGTCTAGAACTGTCCTTGTTCACCGACTGGCCCACCAGCTCAGGTAGTACAGGAGAAGAATCAGTGAAGGGGCCCAGAAAAGAGGAATGACGTTAAGAAGAACCTTTGAGAGAGGAGCGGAGGTGGAAAGGAAGAACACCGCCACCACCAACAAAAACTGGGACAAAGAACCTATTAGTTCTGGTCTGAATTCTCCTTCGTTGGAGCCAGGTTCACAGTTTGAGGTCAAGGAGGCAGCGAGGAGAGATTAGGTAGAAACGCTGTGTTTCTGCATAGGAAGGAGTCCTGCATGCATGTTTCTACAAGGAACTCCTTTAGAGTTGCATGTAGACACGTGGGCTCAGGTGGGGGACGGTTCCTTCACCTTGGCTGGCGAGGCTGCCGTGAGGATGTTATTAATGCAAGAAGCGTACCTACTCTGCAGACAGATGGGTTGTGATGGGGCCGTTGGGGGAATGGGACGTGTCCGTGGTTGTTGGAGATGGTTGTCTGAGGCAATGACACAAGACAGGTTTCTGACCCTCTTGGAGAGGCTGAGGCTCTCAGGGGGGTCTGCAGGTTCCCTGCTGGCCCTCCCCGCCCCCCACCACGACTGCCAGGGCTGACAGGAGCCCAGCAGGGGGGAGATGCATGGATGGGCAGCACCAGGCCCCCTTTCATGGGGAAGCTAGTTTTCTCTAGATTATAGAAAGGTCTGTACATCACAGCTCAGTAGGTAAAGAATCTGCCTCCAATGCAGGAGACCTGGGTCGGGGAGATCCCCTGGAGAAGCAAATGGCAACCCACTCCAGTATTCTTGCCTGGAGAATCCCATCGATGGAGGAGCCTGGCGGGCTACAGTCCATGGGGTCGCAAAGAGTCAGACACGACTGAGCGGCTTTCATTTTCTGTACATTTAGGGCCTGGATAAAGTTTGGGATCCAGCGTCTTGTAAGAGGGAGAATCTCCCAAAGTCTTGGACAAGGATGTGAGATGTAAGCACAGGTGGCTGATCTATATGCCTGACTTCCTTGGATGCGCAGGGCTGACAGGCCAGTGGCCCTGCTCCTTGAAAAATACGTTAGAATTCTATCATTAGGGTTTCCTGTATGAAGCCTTTTCCCTGTGCTTTCCAGATCAACAGTGAAATAGACACAGCCTTTTTCTTTTTGTGCAAGTAATTCTGTAATTATAGAAGAGAATTTTTGAACTACCAGGTATATGTTTATTAGAGTTTTCATTCATTACATTTCCAGTTATTAAACAGGATTTGAATTTTAGCTTTAAGAGTATTGAAACTTTAATGTTAACTTTAAAAGGGAGAAAAAAAGGGAAGAAAACAGAAAATTCCCCCCAAACCCAAATTCTAAGATCAGAATTAGGAGAGTCTCCATCACCAAGCACTTGCTGTGCCTAGTCTCACGTGGCCATGAGTTTACCTTGTTTTTATTTCATGTATAGTAAGAAAAGAGGAGACTTATTATAACTGACGGTGTGAGTCTCACAAATTGGCCAGAAGCGTTCTGGAATATTTTAAACTTAGGGGCATCTTCTCAACAGTGTGTGTTTTCTCTGATTGCCGGGGTGCAGGATCCAGCCAGCAAGCGCAGTGGTTGGATTGCAAGGTCTCCAGTCAACATCCCTCCTCCCCGCCCCGCCCCATCTTCCCAGAGGCTGGAAGGGCTGTGCTTTGAGGTTTGTTTTGGGAGAAGGGTAAATTGCCACTGGAGAAATCCCCAATCCCCAAAATATCCCAAAGAGTCTATTATGAAAAGATTTTTTTCAGAGAGAGGCTAATAGTAGCTAAATTCCTTTCCCATAACAGGCCTCTTCCCTTGCATTTGGGAGGTACGGTCAATATTGGTCTGAAAGGGTGAGTGATCGGAGGCTATTTTGGGGTGGTCTGAAGAGCCTCAAGGTTGTCTTGTAGAATAACAACTGAGGAGCTTGTTCTGTGAACAGAATATTTGGGAGGTGGGGCCGCTGAGCAGCTTGCAGCATGGCAGGGATCCTTGGACATGGGTGCCCAGATGTGTACATGAGCTCCCCAGTTCCCTACTGATGGACCTCAGTTGCCTCTCCCAGGGTTTGTGTCCACTTGGAAGTTCTTCTGTCCTTGAAATGTCCATGCTTCTGCCCTGCACAGACTCATGTTCTCAAGTCAACCCTGATTTCTTAACTTCTGTTACTGCGTCATGAGTTTCTTCAGGACCTTCCAGGGGGCTGTAGGAGGACACTTTCTGCCTCCTCCCTGGCCCCCCACCCTTCCACCATTCCTGTAGCATCTTCTCTCACTGACTGTCCCATCCACCCTCTGCTCCTTCATTTTGCCATCAGCTTTCATCAGTTCATATACATGGTCTAATGAATTCCAGCCCATCTCTGTGCATTCAGGTTGTTCCGCCTCCAATTAGAGTTTAATTTACCTGACAGATCATCCCAAATCAAGCTTTGAAAATGTTGTATGAAACATGGAGTTCCTCACGTTCAGGAAGACACAGCCATTCGTCATCTGCCCCGGGAAATCTTCCTGAAGTACAGAGCCGGGCTGTCACAACGACGGGGTGAGACAGATCCCCCCCCGGGGAGTGGTGCCTCCTATGGTCTGTGCCTGCCCCCATCTGAAGTGCCCACCCACGGGTGCCTGCTTCTCCCCACCTGAGACCTTCCTTGGAGGAGCCTGCAGGTGTAGAGATGAGCCCTGTCTCCTTCTGGGTGGAAGCCTCCCTGGCCAGCGAGTGACCTAAGGGGGGCAGCTGTCCCAGCGCCTGCCTCCAGGATGGGGAGACACTGAGTGGGTGTGACAGCGGCCCCCCCACTTTCCCCGAGGGATAGGGCTCCGGTGAACCCCAGTGGCAGCCGCTTGGTGATGAATCCCTCGCTTCCCGCCTCCCTCTGCTACTTTACAACTGTGTCCCCGGGATCACTACCCCAACAGACTGCTTCTCAGGGAGGCCAAGCTAAAATGCTCCCAGAGGCGGTTTCCCTACGAGCTGGGAGAATCAGATGGATTAAAAGCCAGGGATGTACTTTTAAACTCAAAGCTCTAACCTATTTGACTTTGGCCTCTTGTGTGTTGATGGACCTCCTGTGAGCGTTTCAGGGGAACCCTGATGCTTTGCAGAGTCAGGTCATGTCTGCAGAGAGTCGTGTGGGGTCCGAGAAATGATTCTTCTTGAAAAAAGTCTGAGTTCTGTGGGATTTGTTGTTAGCTTTTTTTTTTTTCCCCCAATTTGTTTATTTATTTTTGGCTGTGCTGGAACTTTGTTGCTGCCCGTGGGCTTTTCTCTAATTGTGGTGAGCAGGGGGTGGGTGGGCTACTCTCTCGTTGCGGTACATGGGCTTCTCATTGCGGTGACTTCTCTTGCTGCAAAGCCCAGACTCTAGGCACGTGGGGGCTCAGTAGTTGTGGCTCCCAGGCTCTGGAGCACAGGCTCTTAGCACAGCAGCTGTGGCTTAGCTCCTCCGAGGCGTGTGGGATCTTCCCGGACGGCAATGGAACCCGTGTCTCGTGCATTGGCAGGTGGGTTCTTTACCACTCAGCCACCAGGGCAAGCCCTTGCTAGTTGCTGTTAAATTGTGATCCCTCCCACACCACCCTGCTGTTTCCCGGGTATTGCAGCTGTGACAGGGATCGAAGGGAACTTCTGTATGAAGACAGGATGTTACAGCCTGGGACGGGGTGGTGCACAGACAGACAGCAGCCGGGGCAGATACGCTGGACTTGCAGTCGGCGGGCAGCATGGCCCTGCCAACCCCCAGGTGAGCTTTGTGTGGTCCCTTCTGCTCTCTGGGCCACTGTCCTGAAGGCTGGCACAGAGATGCTCCTGGGCCCTCCCACTTTCCTTATTTGCAGGAGAAAATATAGGATCACAAAATCCTCCAGGATGATTCACAAGTTGAAATGTGTTGGCAGAGTGCATTTTCATTTTATTTTGGTTGAAGGAGGAGTGTGGGGGAACTTTCGGGGCACTGAAGGAAGCCAGGTTGGAATTAAGGCTTGCTCCTGGCTGACAGGACTTGCCGCGCCAGTTGCTATTCCCTCCTCGTTCGGGCACACAGTGGTTTATTCTGGGAACACACCAGCCTGGCCAGTAATTCAAACATGTCGTATGGCAGCGGCTGGAATGGGGGCCTCCTGGCCTTGAAGACCCGTCTCAAGTTCTCCAGTTTAGCCTGCTCTCATCGCCAGAAACAAACACGCTTGACAAAAAAGTCATTCTCTCCCACCATGCAAAATAACATCCAGAATTCCTTGCACGTTTGTTTATTACAAGTCAGCTGAGCTGTAATGTCTAGAAAAATTAATTCACACTTCTTCAAGACTAAGGAGGCACTTTGAACTTGGGGGGCTGTGGGCAACACCTCCACAAGTCTTCCTCCTTCCGGCATCAGAAGGGGTGATGGTGGCCACTCTGTGTCTCTGAGCCTGGCCCTTCCAGGCCAGCCTGTCCCCTGTAGAGAAAGTGTGAGGCTGGCAGAGCGTGACTCCGCCTGTCGGACAGATGGGGTCATCTGCTCCTGCCTCTGGTCCAGGGGGTGGACATGGCCGTGGTGACAGCCTGTCACCAGGGATGGAGCACTGGGCATGATGATGACAATGACAATCATTCTATGTAGAACCCTGGCTGAGTTCAGGCCCCTCAGCAGAATCAAGCCATGACAAACCTTGACAGTGTATGAAAAAGCAGAGACATCACTTTGCTGACAAAGGTCCGTGTAGTCAAAGCTGTGGTTCTCCCAGTAGTCAAGTACAGATGTGAGACTTGACTATAAAGAAAGCTGAGCCCCGAAGAATTGATGCTTTTGAACTGTGGTGTTGGAGAAGGCTCTTTTGAGAGTCCCTTGGACTGCAACGAGATCGAACCAGTCAGTCCTAAGAGAAGCCAATCCTGAATATTCATTGGAAGAACTGATGCTGAAGCTGAAGCTCCAGTACTTTGGCTACTTTCCCTGATTCTGGGAAAGATTAAGGACAGGAGGAGAAGGAGATGACAGAGGATGAGATGGTTGGATGGCATCACCGACTCGATGGACATGAGTTTGAGCAAGCTCCAGGAGATAGTGAAAGACAGGGGAGCCTAGCGTGCTGCAGTCCATGGGATTGCAAAAAGCTGGACACAACTCTTAGCGACTGACCAACAACAGCAATCGTCATACTGATGAATTGATGTGATTCTTTATGCTTGTTACAAGCTCTTGTTTTCTAAATGTGAGGGTTCTTTAAGAGTTGCCAGACCTTTAACAACAATAGCAAAGCTCTGACATAAGTATTATGGGGGCTGAAGTGTGTCCCCAGAGCCAAGTGTAGGAGCCCTAAACTCCAGGACCTCAGAATTGCACCTGTTTGGATTTGAGTCTCTACAGATGGAATTAGGTTGAGATGAGGTCCTTATGGTGGACCTTAACCCAGTATCATGAATTTCCTCATCCAAAGGGGAAATGAGGACAGAGAAACACCTCAAAAGGGAAGAGACACAGGGAGAAGGCAACTGTCACAAGCTGAGGACGGAGGCTGCAGAGGAACCAGCCTGGCACCACCTCATCCCTGACTTCCAGCCCCCAGACTATGACACAAAGAATTGCTTTTGTGGGGCTTCCCAGGTGGCGATGCAGGTTCGATCCCTGGGTTGGGAAAGTCCCCTGGAGAAGGGGATGGCAACTTCTTCCAGTATTCTTGCCTGGGAAATTCCATGGACAGAGGTGCCTGGTGGGCTACAGTCCATGGGGTCACACAGAGTCGGACACGACTGAGCCCCTAACACTTTTCAAGCGGCAGTCTGTGGTGCAGTGTTAAGGCAGCCTTAGCTAACTAATGCAAATCTCATTATCCTCCTCCTGAAGATGGGAAAACTGAGGCTGAGTGGATTGAGTAGCTTGGTCATGGTCCCCGGAGAGCAGGGGCTGCAGGTGGGTGTGACCCAAGGTCATCTGGTCCCAGCCTGTGTTCTCAGCCTGCAGGTTCCAGGGACAGGTGATGTGATCTTCTCCATGTAACCTCAGGGGCTGAGTTTTGTCAGGCTGCAGTGACTTCTCAAGTGGCCCTGGGCTCCCTGCCTTCCTCCCAAGATCTTGTCGCTGTTTGAATTTTTGAGCCAAATGTATTGCCCCTGAAGCATGGCCTGCAAAAAACCTATTGCACAGCAACATTTATGAAAAACAAACAAAAAACCAGAATGACAAGCAGAAGCCTTGAGGCCGTGAATTCTGTGCACACTCCTGAACTTTATTGTCTTTGCCGTGTTTTTTTTTTTTTTTTTTTCCCACATGACGTGACACACACTTTGAGAAGTATCTGGCAGGCCTAGAGAAAGGATCACTGATTTGCACCTCATTTGACTTTGTTGCTGGTGCCGCTGGATTTCCCACCATCCTTGTCCGTCGTCCTGGCCACAGAAGCTGCTGCTGGTTTGAGGTTCACGGGGACCCAGGAGTATCCAGGGGTCCCTGGGAGGGCTGTGCAGTGTTCTCTCAACTCCCCGATTTCAGTTTGTAAACTGGTCTGAGTATTCCTCCAGTTTTCTGGTTTCCCCAGTTGGCCTCATTTCTTTGGTTCTGTGAGCCTGGGACGGGTGGGTGGTGGGGGCGGCTGGAAAGCAGGTCCCACTGATTGGCATCCGGTACACATGGTAATTCTTATCTTGTTCCATATAAATGCCAGGAAGATGGTGAATGTTGCAAAATTAAACCACCTCTGAGGTGCGATGCTGAAGACTGGAAAACAAACAGATATCTTGAGGGGTTCTAGCTAAGACAAGATAGAGTGTCAGGGTTACTGAGCGTTTCCCTGACCCTTCTCTGGCAGACCCGGAGCCTTCGACTCCTCACTGCAGCCATGTGGAGAGCTTACTGTAAGCGGCGACAGCCCTCCAGTCTCTGTCCTGGCACCTATGCTGACCTGGGAATTAGGAGTGAGTCTGGTCTTCTGATTAGATTCTGCCACTCTGTGGCCCTGAAGGTCACTTGTCCCTGAAAAGGGCTTGGACATTGGGATTCCCAAAGCTCTCCCTGTTCTTTTAATGTGTTTACAGTATGGACTCAGCTCTACTGAACTGCAGCTTTGCTTTTGAATGAAGCCTAGCATGTTCTCTGTAGGTTAAGAAAGTGCAGAATGGTTCGCATCCACCCAACCCCAAACTCCCAGTCCCTCTCCTTCTCCCCTCCCCTCTGGCAACCACAAGTCTGTTGTCTGTGTCTGTGAGTGTATTTCTGTTTTGTGGATGGTTTCGTTTGTGTCATATTTTAGATTCCACACATAAGTGATGCAAGCTATGACATTTGGAGTGGATAAACAAGGAGGTCTTACTGTATAGCACAGGGAACTATACACAGTAGCCTGTGATAAACCGTAAGAGAAAATAATTTAAGCAAAGAGCATATATGTGTGTGTGTGTGTAAATGTGTAACTGAGTCACGTTGCTGTATACAGCAGAGATTGGCACAACACTGTAAATCAGCTATGCGTTTGTGCATCCCTGGTCCCTTCAACCGCGTCTGACTCTGTCACCCCATGGACTGTAGCCTGCCAGGCTCCTCTTTCCATGGAACTTTTCAGGCAAGAGTATTGGAGTGGGTTGTCATTTCCTCCTCCAGGGGATCTTCCCCACCCAGGGATTGAACCTGTGTCTCTTGTATCTTCTGCATTGCAGGCAGATTCTTTACCCACTACTTTAATTAAAAAAAAAAAGAAAAAGTAAAGAAAATGAAAAAATGAAAAGAAAAAGTACAGCAAGTATATTTCTAGATTCCTCATTTGCTTCTTTTGAACTTAATGCAGTTTTCTTTCTGGTCTGTTCTTACTTGTTTGTGCCCAAGAGAGACTGCAGCCTGGTTCATGAGGCCTGGGCCCTGGAGGAGGAGTGTCATTTCTTTGTATCCGGGCCCCTGGGGAGGAATGGCTCCCACCCCCAGCCCACAACCTTATGCAATAACCGCAAATCAGGCTGGAGCCGCTGAACCCGCCCACTCTCCTGGAAGGCCCAGCACGGCACACTGCTGAGAGGATGCTAAAGTTACCAGTCTGCCTCCCCCTCCTCTTCATCCCAAGGCTGGGTTTGGGCTGAGCTTGCTCATGGGCACGTCAGCTCCGCAGCAAGGCTCGGGGGCAGTCTTCAATGCTGCCACATTTCTTTGTTCACTTGTCAAACTCTGGGAGACAGCTTTCCCTCAGCCTACAGAAGTGATGTTATGTGACTTCTGGCATCCACCCCACCCCTCACCTTCAGCGGCGTGTCTTCCTATGTGTAACTGACTTTTCCCTTTTAGACAAACTCCTATGTGTGTAGCTGATTTTTCCCTTTTAGACAAAGTCCTGTGTGTGTAGCTGATTTTTCCCTTTTAGATAAGCTCCTATGTGTGTAGCTGATTTTTCCCTTTTAGACAAGTTCCGAGTGGGTCGGGCTGAGTGGACACAGCCCCAGGTGCTTTCTTCTGTGGGCTGATTGCTCTTTTTTGGGACGGGGACGTGGGATCAGGCTCCTTGGCAACACTTTCCTGCTCTGTGCCTCCTCCTGCCACTTGCTGGCCTTTGTAGCTTACCCCCGATCTCACCATGTTGCTGTGCCCTTGGTTGAAAAGGCAGCCAGCTGTGTCTCTGGGAGTGTCCAACCTTCCGTGGGGGTGCTGTCCACATCTCCCCGGGCTGAAGGGATCCCCTCCCTGGGCTGTGTCCAGGCCCAGAGGAAGACCTCTCGTAGATGCTTGTGGCTGGCAGAGCAGATAATAGGGCAGAAAAGAGATGGTGGGGTCAGTTCTCCAACCGCCCTTGGCTAGAGTGATATACCTTCTGAACCAGTCCGGAGAGAACAATCATAATAACAGCATCTGTTTTTTTTGAGGGCTATCAGTTTAGTTCATTTCAGTCACTCAGTCGTGTCCGACTCTTTGTGACCCCATAAATTGCACCACGCCAGGCCTCCCTGTCCATCGCTGACTCCTGGAGTTTACCCAGACTCATTNAGGAAAATTTAAGGCAAGTTCTTGCCCTTCCAAAGGCACTGTGAGATTATCCCCCCCCCCATTATTGCTACATGTCTTTATATGCAAAGTGTGTCACAGTGGAACTGGTGGAATAAGCAAACAAAAAACATCTTTTGCTAATTTATAAAGTTGGAATGAGAAAAGCATGAGTTTGTCTTAGAATGTATAATGGTTGTAGCCCATCTAACTAAAGAAAAAATGACCACATTGCAATCAGGCTTATGTATGGCAGGTGGATTCTTAACCACTGAGTCACCTGGAATGCCCCAGGACTAGGATGGTTCTGGTCAAATAACCACACCATATCTTTACGACTGTCTCCGTCAGTGGGTCCTTTTCCCTCCTGGCTGTTTCTCATCCTTGTAGACCTCTCCACCATGCAGCCTCTTTGCATAACCCCATGTTGCTTAATGAGTGACTTGCCTTATAAACATTTTGAGTTGCTTAGATTGAATAATACTTATAATCGACCAGATGTTCTTAAAATAGTTTGTTGTTTCATTCGACTTGACATTCACATTAGGAAAACAAAGACTGTTTTTTTTCTTGCATTGTGCATTGTGAGTTTCTTTGCCAACTCCTATTTCAAGTTTGCAGCTGCTCAGTGTTTGCAAGGTCATATTCAGCCCATCCTGTGTGTTGGGAAGGTCGGGATGGGCTTAGACAATGTAACTTTTTTTTTTTTTTTAAATATACCCAATTGTTGTTCCCTCTTAATCCTGATGATAAGCTCACCTTAGAGAGGGTCTACTCTGGAGGAAAGAATACTGACGAGGTGCCAAGAAATCATGTCTGACCTGCTCCAAGGCTAAATTGAAAGACACAGAGGTGAGGGGCCGTGGCTGACCTGTGCCCAGGGCAGCGGAAGGCCGCACTGTCTCAAGTGAAGTGGAAACCGTGGTCCAGGAAGAAAGGAAGCAAGAGGTCAAGGCCTGTGCGCTGGACTGAGAGTCATGTCTTTGGCCAGGCCGTAAACAGGAAAAGCACCAAGCTGCAAGAGAATGAGTCGTCTAGGACGGGACCAGCCAGGGGCGACCTGTGGCCCAGGGTGAGAGGCAGAGTGTGGGGGCGGGGCTGTGGGCGTCAAGACAGTGTACAAGGGTTAAGCTCCCGATTTCTGCCGGTTGGGGTGATGTCCAGCTTTACTGCAGCCTGCGCAGCTGGAGGCTTCTGAGGTTTGGGTTGTTTTCTTCTTCCAAAGTAATCCGGGCCCATCAGCGAGAACTTCCTGACCCTGAGCCCATCTTATCATTTTTTGGTTCAGCTTCTCTCCTCACTTTCGTTCGCATCGGTTAATGTTCAGACTCTCCGATCTGATGTAGCACAATGACCTCTGCTTACCAAGCAGGCACTATGTCCCAGGAATTTTAAATATATTATTTTCTCACTCACTCTTCACAACTGTACATGGGAGGTGATGATGTATAGGTTTTACAGAGAGGGAAAAAAAAAAAAAAAACTTAGCTAAAGTTCACAGAGGTTGAGTAATTTCTCCAAAATCACATGACCAAGTGGCAGGACAGGAATTTGAACCCAGGTCTCTGGGTGACATACCCTGTCGTCCAGTTCCTGGGAGGTGACATCTCTGCAGAATCTGGGCCCCAGACCTTGCAGACAGTGTCCACTGCCACCTGTCCGCAGCTCTCCAGGACAGAAAAGCCAATTGACCAACCTCTGCCTCCTTGGGGACACTTCCATTCTTAAGTGATTTCTCAATGTTTCCAATAAAGTTTTATGATCCCTGTTAGGGCCTAGCTAACATTCTTACACCAAATAATTGATGCCTTTGAACTGTGGTGTTGGAGAAGACTCTTGAGAGTCCCTTGGATGGCAAGGTGATCAAATCCATCAATCCTAAAGAAAATTAATCCTGAATATTCATTGGAAGGACTGATGCTGAAGCTGAAGCTCCAATACTTTGGCCACCTTATGCAAACAGCTGACTCATTAGAAAAGACCCTGATGCTGAGAAAGATTGAAGTCAGGAGGAGAAGGGGACAACAGAGGGCGAGATGGTTGGATGGCATCACTGGTTCAACGGACATTGAGCAAGCCTCGGAAGATGGCATAGGACAGGGAGCCCTGACATGCTGCAGTCCATGGGGTCGCAAAGAGTCGGACACAACTGAGCGACTGAGCTACTGAACAACAACTTAATCAAAATACAGTTGGTGCTCCATCCTGTGAGCTTTAAGAGACATTAAGGATTAAAACAGAAGAAGGTCCTGGGAAATATAAGCAAAAAAATCCTGGCCCATGATCCTGGGATCCAACAACAGTGGACATTTAAAATAATAATACTCATAGATTCAAGGTGCAGGGAAATGTTGCAAAAGAAAATAGACTCAGGGAGTGGGGGAGTCTTGACTCTGGTACCCCCTGCACCCTCCAGATTGCTGAATGACCCCTCAAATCAACTAAGTGTTCTGGCCCCTTTGACTTAAGTTCAAGTTATCACGTTTGTTTTAATTATTTGGAAGACTCCAACCCTTCTGAAAGCTACTTGAATTTGTATCAGAGTTCTCTTCTTCTTTTTAATGTTTTCCTTTACAATTTTATGTATTTATATTTGGCTGCCCTGGGTCTTCATAGCTGCATGCGGATTTTCTCTTGTTACCCGGAGTGGGCATTGCTCTGGAGTTGCGGTGTGCCAACTTCTCATTGCAGTGGCTTCTCTTGATGCACAGCAGGGGCTGTATGGCGCGTGGACTCAGTAGTTGCAGCTCCTGGCTCTAGAGCACCGGCTTAGTAATTGTGGTGCTCGGGCTTAGTTGCTCTGTGGCAAGTGGGATCTTCCCTGATCAGGGACCAAACCCGTGTCCCCTGGATTGGCAGGCAGATTCTTAGCCACAGACCACCTCAGAGTTCTCTTCTAACAATGGAAGTTACACTTACTTCAGACTAAGTTGGTCTCGGATATTAACTGACCTGGGAAGAGGCCACTGCTCTGAATTCTGATTTCTGTCCTCCCGCCAAAGCCCGTTCCAGCTGGAATTCGGTAATTCCCCTTGCCTGTCTGAGCTCTCACAGGTCAGGGTCCCCTCTGCTGCTCCGTCAGCCTGGCGCCACTCACACTCTGGGTCTTGTGTCCTTGTGTCTTATCTCCTCTGAGTTTCCAAGATCATCCTGTGTTCTCTCCCCTGAGTCCCAGTGCCTTCCCTCCACCGGTGCCCTGCCTGGAACCCACAGTGCTTCTTCCTAACTAAATATTTGCTTAGTGATGCCCAGTGAACTCTGACTGTCTAAACACAAGAAGAGGATTTTTTTTTTTTTTTTTTTTAAGAAAAGTATCATAACCCTTGGACTTACCACGTGGTGCACTGGTAAAGAATCTGCCTGCCAATCCAGGATATGCAAGAGACGTGGATTTGGTCCCTGGGTCAGGAAGATCCTGAGAGAGTCAATTCCTAGGCAGGCTGATAAGAAGTCCAGGGTCCCCAAGGAGGAGAAAGCTGTCTGAAGCTCCCAAGGAGGAGAAAACGACAATTTTTTTTTCTACATTGTTTTGCCTTAGTCATTATAACAATGCATCTTGCTCAAGGACATGTTTCTCCTTAACAAGAACCTTCTGTCTAATCCTGTTATCTTAAATGGTATATTATGAGAGTGGGTCTGGTAAGACCTTTCTATTGTTAGTTGTAGTCCCGTTAAGATGTAGGTTGTGGAGTGAGTCTGGTGAGACCTTTCTACCATTAGTTCTAATCTGGTTATTTTAAGATGCATGTTGTGGGAATGGGTCTGGTGAAAGTATATAAGGCCTTGAAAAGACTAGCTAGTGGGGTACTCTCTGTCCCCCTTCTGATGTCTCTGTCAGAAGCTTTCTCTTTATCTTTCACCTTAATAAAACTCTGCTACATAAAAGCTCTTGAGTGATCAAGCCTGGTCCCCGGTCCTGAATCTAAATCTTCTTCTTTGGAGATCACAAATCTGACCTCGTTCACCGTAAGCTATCAGTCTCGTGGAGGGGGAAACGGCAACCCACTGCAGTATTCTTCCCTTGAAACTCCCATGGACAGAGGAGCCTCGCAGGCCACCGTTTATCGGATCGCAAAAAGTCAGACAGGATGAGAGACTGAACATACATACACGTGCCACATCGTGACCTTGGGAATGACTCACGCAGGTGGTGGTCACACCCAGGCCCTGACTGTGGGAAGGACTGGTGTCCCCAGTGTTTCTCAAGGTGGATGAGCTGTGCTAAATGAGGCATCGCAGGGGAAGGAAGAGGGCGCTGACTGAGCCTTGCCAGGTGTGCCGGGTCTTGTAGACGGTCTCTCCCAATGGTGCACCAGCCCTGGAAGATGGAGAGATTATGGCGCCATCACACAGATGGGCAGACTGTGGTCAGGTAACCCAGCACCCTACTGGCTACGGGTGTTCTGTTGGCCTGGAAGCACAGAGTCCCTGTGGTCATGGTGAAAGATGCTCAGACACTTCTCTCTCCTATTTTGATATCCACCCCCTTTTCACAACTATAGGAAATGCAACTTCCCCTAAAACTCAAGCCTCTCCCCACTAAAGTTCTCCTCTTCTGAGAATACTAACCCAGGCTGGTTTCTAGTTTTTCTAAAGTTCCTGAGCACTGATTTCACACGTAATCCTAAACTCTCCCTTGTGTTATCAGTTAGCTTTTTATTTGGCAGAGAATGTTCTTGAGTTGAAACTGAATACCCCAAGGTGGAGAGCTCTGTCTCATATATCTTTGAGACTTTCTAAGATCCGAGAGCCGTCTTGTGTACATTCTGGTCATTGGTTGGTGCTGTTTCGTCTTCTTTTCTTCCCCTTGATGTGTTGTATCTTTGTCACTATGTACACAGTCTTCTGGGCTTCCCAGGTGGCCCTAGTGGTAAAGAACTCACCTGCCAATGCAGGAGACACAGGAGATGCAGGTTCCATCCCTGGATCAGGAAGATCCTCTGGAGAAGGGAAATGACAGCCCACTCCGGTATTCGTGCCTGGAGAATCCCATGAACAGAGGAGCTGGGTGGGCTGTTCTCTGGGGTTGCAAAGAGTCAGACACAACTGATGCAACTTAGCATGCACACATGCAAACAGTCTTCTGCTGTATGTGTGGAGCTGAATGAGACAAACCCTCTTTTCAGGACCTCACAGACTGGGGGCAATGCAGATGTAGCTTGCTCTCCAGACTTTTTCATTCCTCACTTCAGACAGTGAGGTTCTGTAGGAAAGGATGCCAGCTGCCTAAATCAATTTAGGTCCTGAGATTAGGATAGCAAGTGGTAAGCGTTCAGATGACCAGGAATTTTATGTGAAATTTATGTGAATCTTTCTCAGTTCTGAATCTGGGGAGCAAGGGGTCCTGGTAGGATAAAGCACATACTTACCAACGCAAGGGCAAAATAAATGTCTTTAAGGCTTAAATCCAGTGCCAGGGGCAGGATGGGAGAAGCCACATCCCTGGATGCAAGCATCTGATCCATCAGCAGGCAGTTATGGAGGCCACGTGGGTCAGAGCTGAGCTGGGAGCTGGAGGCTGACCCTTCCTCTGCCCCCTCGAGCCACAGACAGTGGAGATTAGTGTGTTAACACAGTAATAGGAAGATGCATACTGTCAGGGGAGCACAGACCAGAGGGGACGTGGCCGGGGAATGTCGAGGAGGCTGGGGAGCTGAGGACTGTTCATCCGTGGCTCTGTGTAGTGTCCACTTCACCCAAGACACTGCGGGATACATGTGACCCACAGAAGTGAATAAGCCAGCCCAAGGTCCCGCCTCCCTGAAGCTCACAGTTCAGACAGGCTTCCAGGATTTTCTTAGGAGGCCGTGGTGCATGTTTCTGGAAGGTCACTTGACACCGGGGCGGTGAGGACAGAGACGGTGTGGGAAGACCATTCCACCCGGAGGACACAGAGCACTGAGGCCAAAGCTTCACATACTGGCTTCCCTGTGATGTTCCTACAGCAGAGAACAGCTTGACCTGATCAACAAAAGCTTCTCTCACCGGCTTGCTGAGGTCCTGCCCTCCTGGGCTGGGTGCATGATTGGTGGGGTTGTGTCTTCCTCAAGACCCATCAGAGGGATGGAAGGAAGGAAGGATGGGGGTGGGTGGATCCCTCGTTACCCATGAAAACAGGGAAGGAATATTACTATCAATACAGGGAAGGAATACTACCATCAATACGGGGAAGGAATACTACCATCAATACGAGGAAGGAATACTACCATCAATACGGGGAAGGAATATTACTATCAATAGGGGAAGATATATTACCATCAATACAGGGAAAGAATATTACTATTAACACAGGGAAGGAATACTACCATCAATACGGGGAAGGAATATTACTATCAATACGGGGAAGGTATATTACCATCAATACGAGAAAGGAATATTGCCATCAATATGAGGAAGTAATATTACTATCAATACGGGGAAGGTATATTACCATCAGTACAGGGAAGGTATATTACCATCAATATGGGGAAGGAATATTACCATCGATACAGGGAAGGAATATTACTATCAATAAAGGAAGGTATATTACCATCAATACGGGAAAGGAATATTGCCGTCAATATGAGAAAGGAATATTATTATCAATAGGGGAAGGTATATTACCATCAATATGGGAAAGGAATATTGCCATCAATATGAGAAAGGGATATTATTATCAATAGGGGAAAGTATATTACCATCAATATGGGAAAGGAATATTACTATCAATATGGGGAAGGAATATTACTATCAATACGGGGAAGGTATATTACCATCAATATGGGAAAGGAATATTACCATCAATACGGGGAAAGAATATTACTATCAATACGAGGAAGGTATATTACCATCAATACGGGAAAGGAATATTACCATCAATACAGGGAAGGTATATAACCATCAATATGGGAAAGGAATATTGCCATCAATATGAGGAAGGCATATTACTATCAATAGGGGAAGGTATATTACCATCAATACGGGAAAGGAATATTACCATCAATACAGGGAAGGTATATAATCATCAATACGGGAAAGGAATATTACTATCAATACGGGGAAGGAATATTACCATCAATATGGGGAAGGAATATTACTATCAATATGGGGAAGGTATATTACCATCAATACGGGAAACGAATATTACCATCAATATGAGGTAGGAATATTACCATCAATATGGGGAAGGTATATTACCATCAATATGGGAAAGGAATATTACCATCGATACGGGGAAGGAATATTACTGTGAATACAGGAGAGGAAGCATCACCCACAGACCAGGTCAGAGGCCTCTGGCTAAAACTTCTCGGAGCACTCGATGAGGACTATGAAACTCTGGCCCCTCAGCGGTCACTTGGCCAGCCCCGGGGCCCCAGGTTCAGCCAGGAGTGGCCCTGCCTGGGTTCCGTGGAGGCCACGCGGATCTGACGGCCTGTGCTTCTCTCGTTTCAGACTGCTCTGCCATGAGCGCCGCGCGCGCGTGCCGGCCGTCCTGGGACTTGGCCCTGGACCCACTGGTGTCCTGCAAGCTGTGTCTGGGGGAGTATCCCGTGGAGCAGATGACGACCATCGCCCAGTGCCAGTGCGTCTTCTGCACCCTGGTTGGTCTCGCCGGGAACGCCGGCTTAAAAGGATTTCGGGATGAGCCTTTTGCTTTTGTTTTAGAGACAACATGCAGGTTACCCTCCTTTTACACAGTTTTATCAGAAGGATTCTGAGTCCTTCAGGCTCCGCAGGCAGGTTCCTTTGCAGGTGCTCGTGGTGCAGAAGTGATCAGTTACACAGAGGCTTGGAAGCTGGGAACGCAGCTGAGAAACCCTGCCATTGTGTGCACGCTTCTTTCTGGAAAAGAAATCTTCACCGTAGCTTGTGTTTGATTTAATTAAACAATGGTGTGCCTGAGATGGCCAGGGTGCCATCCTGGTGAGTGTGCCCACAGCAGAGTTGGCTCTGTGTGTCCCCTGGCACTGCCTTAGTGCTAAACTGGAGAGGATGTATTTTTTTTTTCTCAATTTTTTTAAAAATTGATTTTATATTGATGTATAGTCTATTAACAATGTTGTGATAGTTATACATACATATGTCAGTATGCTTAGCCACTCAGTCGTGTCTGACTCTTTGCGACTCTTTGAAACGTAGCCCCTCTGTCCATGGGAATTTTCAGACAGGAACACTGGAGTGGGTTGCTGTTTTCTCCTCCAGGGGATCTTCCTGACCCAGAGATCGAATCCATGTCTCCTGCATTGTCGGTGGATTCTTTCCCCGCTGAGCCATCAGGGAAGCCTCTGTGAATAGTTTCTGTGCACAGCAAAGCGGCCCATCCATACATGCACATGTACCCATTCTCCCCCAAACTCCCTTCCCGTGAGAATGTTGCAACAACACCTGGGTCTCCTGAAGATGCTGCCAGCATCATTTTGAGCCAAAGGCTGTACGGGACTTAAGGGCTGCAAGTCTGTTCCCATCAGGCCTCACTCAGACCCAACATTTTACTCATCAGAAAAGAAAAATGAGGGGGTAGGATTTATTTTCAGTTTGTCTCATTGAATTTTATTTTTTTCCCATTTGAGGAATTCCAAAGTTTAAAAAAGTTCAGAAAAAATATTTTTCTTTAGACTGCGAACAACTAAAAAAGTTACTGTCACAAGTAAACTCTCCAGAAGGCCTGCCTGTGTGTTGCTCAGATGTCCTGGTTAGTTTCTGTCCCCTCACAGCCGCCTCCCCAGAGGCTTCTTCCTTCCTGCCGCTTGCTCTGTTTGTCTCTTGATCTTGAAAGACAAGATCAAGATCAAGATTTCTCGAAATGTAGGCTCATTTGGTAGCATCATCTACATTTTACGGATAAGGAGACGGAGGTTGCAGTCATTTAAGTCTGTGTGTGCAACTTCCTTTTATGCTAGACCCTGGCTTCTTGAGGGCACAGTTCTGCCTCCAAATACCTGGTTTACAGCGGGACCCGTGACTGCTGTTGTTCAGGCGCCCAGTCGTGTCCCACTCTCTGCAGCCTCACAGACCTCAGCATGCCAGGCTCTTCTGTGCTCTCAGCATCTCCCAGAGTTTGCTCAGATGCATGTCCCTTGAGTTGAGGATGCTATCTAATCATCCTGATAGATGGATTGAACCACAGAGAGTGAGCCTCAGCTATGTGCTTGGTGGCTAAGCAATGTTGCCTCACTGGCACTCCAGGAAAGGAAACTCAACCTGGAAGCTGTTTGGGGGCATTTTCTGAGCTGGGAAAGGATGGGAGGCAGAGGGCCCCGGGGGATGTGGATGGACCGACAGACCTCCAGCCCAAGAAGAACACAGAGCGTTTTCATTTCTGAAGGGTGAACTGGAATGGTCCAGCCGTGTCTGGCCGGATTAAAGAATCCCCTTTATGCATAATCGCCGCTTTTCTTGCCTGAAGGGAAGTTTTCCAGCCTCAGCTAACTGGCTGGCTTCCCTGTGCAGCTGTGCCCGGGAGCGGGCTCCCAGCCCCTCCCTGTCGCCCCCAGTATGCCATTGCTGGGAGGGCCTCCCGAGACCACAGCTCTCGTCCTCTGTAAGGTCGCTTGTTCACCCCGCCTTGGTTTCACCCCGCCTTTCATTTGTTGTCCTTGTCATTTTCATTTCCTATTTCTACCGGATAGCAGCTCTAATTCAGATCAGACACTTAATTTAAGTCAAAGCTTGTGAATGGAGGGAAAGAGCACTGTTTTCTCACAGGGGGCTTGCTGGGAGCAGTAAGAAACGGGATGGTTGTGATTTTTTTTTTTTCCACAACCGTTTATTAAAAATTAAGATGTTGAGACCAGGCCTGCTTGTGTTTGTAGCTCCGTGTGGCTTGAAGCACAGGAAACACCTGTGTGTCCACAGACTGGCTGGGCGGGGGAAGGCCCCATCCCCTTGTGGAGGCCCCAGGGCCTCCCACCAGCAGAAGTGCCTGTGTCTTTTTCTTGGGGACAGACCTGAGAAGAGAAGAATGAAGAGAGGAAGCTGTGCAAGGCTGCAGGAAGGCTCTCTTAAGATACAAAAATGACCAGAGAATTACAGGCTTTGGGTCAGAAGAAGATTGACCTCGAGGAGGAAGACGGTCCAGAGAAAGCCTTGAAGCTGGGCTCGGGCATCGGTGCCTTGAAATGCAGGCTGTTTCCGACCCTGCCATCCTCGTGGGCCTCACCCACGTAATGGAGATGAACGGAGTTCACCCCGAGGCTCGGGGCACGTGTGTGGAGGAGCTGCTCTGTGGCAGGCCGTCTGCAGGCTCTTAACCCCTTTAGCTCATTTCTGAGTTCGGGGCTAGAACTGCAGGAATCCAAAAGAGCAGCTTTCCCCAGCCATGCATCCCGGGGAACATCTGTCCCAAGAGATGCACTCAGATGACCATCACGGTTGGGTGAATTTGCTGAGCACCATGTGCTGGGTCCCTCTCTGTACCCACCCTGGGACACTCTGGGTGCCCGAGAACACAGAGGAAGCCCCAGAAATCCACACGAGGGACGACTGTCGATTTAACTTGCAGCTCCCTGAATTATTGTATGTTAACCCCTCCTACTTGTGGCTCAGACGGCAAAGCATCTGTCCGCCGTGTGGGAGATCTGGGTTTGATCCCTGGGTCAGGAAGATCCCCTGGAGGAGGAAATGGCAACCCGCTCCAGTACTCTTGCCTGGGAAATTTCATGGACAGAGGAGCCTGGTGGGCTACAGTCCAAAGGATCTCAAAGAGTTGGACCCGACCGAGCAGCTTCCCTTCCTCACAACCCCTCCTGTCTTCCCTTCCCCCGGGAGGTCTTCATGATGAAGATGTAGTCGGGTTACATGCTCATTCTTGATCCTGCAAGACTCTGGAGCAGACAGACCGTGTCCTGCATGTAGGGCTTCTCCTGCAGCTTTGTCAGAAGCCCGAGGAGAGCACCCTCCTTGCGGAGGTGGGGGTGGGGGGGGGCGCGGATGGCACCTGCCCACTAGGAGCTCCACCTCTCGGCCAGCACACTGGGGATGGGCAGCGTCGGACGGGCGTTGGTCTCTGTGGATGAGCAGAAGGCATAGTTTCAGCTTCATATTCTTCTGTGAGGCTCGGGGAGCAAGGAGAAGGCCTGGCTCGGTCCCAGAGTGCTCCCGAGTCATCAGCTGGCCCGAGTCATCCATAGAACATCCCCGCTGTTGCCTCCTGGTCACCTCCCAACGTCACCCTGAGTCCGGCCCCTAGGGTCAGGCATCACCCTTCCTCTGGGTCCCTGTGGCCGTGGCCCAGTTCTCAGAACAGGGAAGTTCTTTCCAGAACAAAGGGCGTCCTCCTGCGTTTTTATCAGCAGGCGTGTGACTGCACCAGCAGGGCTTCCCAAGCAGGTCCACGTTTGATGGCTGGCTTTTCAGATCCTGGTATAGTTGCAGGCTGGGCGGAGGCTGGGTCTGGTTCCCTACCCACAGCCAGGGTCGTCCCGGTGCCCCGATTGGGACAGATCATCCTTCCTCATCAGGTTCATCTTCACACATAGAGACCAGGTTCTTATACAGCATCTTTTGGTGATATGGATCAACTTTGGGCACCCTGGAACCCACGGCCTCCATAGATGACACCTGCCACTCGGCTTGGCTCTGGGGCGCTTTTGCATCTCCCCTGCCCCCGGGCTTCGTAGTTCCCCAGGACCACCTGCTCTGTTTCTCGACTCCATGTGCTGTCACACCTGTGCACCGTCTCCTGGAGTTTCTCTGCCATGGGCAGACCCAGCCCTGGGATGGACAACTTCCTCTCTGGGCGGCGATACTGAATGAGCAGCGTCCACAGCTCGGGCCAGCCGGTCTGCCTCTTTGCGCTTGCTGTGGTGAGGCAGGAACGGCCACCCAGGTCCTCCTGCCACCATCACAGCTCCCTGCGCCGCCCTCCGGAGAAGTGGGTGCCCAGTGCCTGCTGGTTTAATTGACCTGGAAAATCCCAGCAAGTGACAGACTCGCAGCTGAGAACTGTCGACTCCGTGCTCTTGAAGGGGAGCGTTGCCCATCAGACGGGCTCAGGCCGTGTCTTTCTCTGCACCTGTGGTCACATGCTCTCCCACAGGGTGGGGGCATTCCGGAGCGACAGGTCCTCAGAAGGGGTCGCATCTGCCCCAGCTGCCTGTGGGGTCAGCTGTGCGTGGACACCAGGCTGCAGGTCGGGGGGCCTATGGAAAGGATGGGGACCCCAGTCTGGACTCGTGGGCTGGCAGGGTTTTGGTGGGAAGACGTTAATGTGGACAGAGAGAGGCTGGTGGGTACAGGCTAACAGGATCATAGTGGCAGGAACTGGTGTTACTGAGACCTTCTTGGTGTGTCCTTCCACCAGGGACACTGCCTGCATGGAAAGTCATTTTCCTGGTCCAATAGTTGACTGGGTTTTGACTCTTAGAAACCCTGAGGGATCCTGAGGGAGGCCCAGGAGACACGGGGGGCTGAGCATCGACATTACCCAGTGCCCCCCAACTGTGGGGTCCACCTGGGCTTCAGCGCCCGAGGGGTCAGAGATCGCAGGGGAGATGAGTCCAGGAGACAGCTTGCTGGTGGTTTGGCAAGACCACCGGACCAAGAGTACACGTAGATGAGAGGTTTTTGGTTTTTTTTTTTCAGTACAAAGTAAGTTTGATTTTTTTTTTTTTCCCTTCTAAAAATTTTATTAATACAAAAGCAGCCTTCATCTCTTGGAGTCCCTGGTTCGGGTGAAGTCAATCCCTGCAGCCTGGAGCGATGTTGCTGCCAGAACATACACGACGGGGCTTGCTGGGTGGTCTGTTCCAGTTTCCAGCCCCTGGCAGCAGTTAGATGAGGGGTTTGCAGGAAGCATCCTCGTCTCGCCCGCCGTGCCAGGTGGTGGCTCCAGCCGCCTGAGGACAGCCCTGTAGGAAGTGTCTGCCCTCCTTGCCCGCCAGGGGGCCTGGAGTGCCCATCCAGCTAGCTCTCTGACAGTGACCTGAGGTCCCTACCCCAGATCTCCCCTCCGCTGCATGGATGCGTGTCCGTGTTCATGTCTATGCGGGTGTTGGCTTGGTCTGTGTGCAGACCACTCACTCCTCTAGCTGTCGGCCTCTGTCTCTCCTGCCGAGTTGTTAAGGCCCTGCTTTTCAGCAGCACTCCATCAGGCCCAGGGCCTGGGAGGATAAACAGCCTGGGTTTCAAAGAACCTGCCTCCTAGCAGAGGAGGGGGTAAGCAGACCCTCCCTGAGTGAGGCCATGGGGGCTAGGCAGAACTCGTGGTACATGTGCAGGCACCTAGCCACTGAAGCATCCTTTTTTGTCCTCAGGGTTTGTTTCCTTCCACACTGTGGGGGGCCGGGGGCCTCAGAGGGGTGCAGGCTCACGTCTGGCATGACGGTTCGCTGGCATTCCCACCAGGGCAGTGGTCCCAGGGCTGCCTGAACCCGGTCCATGGGAGTCCCACTGCTGTCGTTCAGATCTGCCTGTGTGGGCCATTTGTAAACATGGATCCCTGATAAGCAGAAGCCACTCAGGCACCTTTGAGTATGGCTTCTGGGGGTTTGTCCCAGCTGTTAGCAGCATCAGTAGCCGACGGGCCTCCCAGGGAGAAAGCAGACCAAGTTCAGGCTTGTTGCAGACTCTGCACCAGGCAGCCATCTCTCTGCAGCCCCTTCTCCTTGGCGAAGGATTCCGAAGCAACGAGGGTCCCAGCAGATCGGTAGCCCCCCTCTGCATCTTTGGACCCGGGTTTCAAAGGGTTGGTCGAGAAAGTGGAGAATGAACAGTCTGGAATTTTCTGCAGCTCTCCATACACTGCCTTGCTGCTCCCGGACCCTCGTGTGCTTTGTGCAGTGGACGGCCCTTTCCTGAGAGGCCTTGTCCCTCTGGCCAGCTTTCCAGTTCTGGTACCTTCCTGACCCCACTCCCCCACCCTGAAACCTCAGCATAGTGCATCTTTGGAGGGGGGCTTGGGGGTCTTGATGGACAGGGAGGCCTGGCATGCTGCAGTCCATGGGGTTGCAAGGAGTTGGACATGACTGAGCGACTGAACTGAACTGGGGGTCTTGATGTCCTGGAGGGTCCTGGAACCCAAGCATCAGGGACACATAGAGACACACTCTGGGGTGACTCAGACTTTGCTGGTCTGAAATGCATATGATTCTTTGTACTCATTAGAAAACTTACGAGGTAACAGAAAATAAGTGAGAAATGATTGCTTATGGAAGAATTCTTGATTGGGGAGGAAGGAAGCGAGAGTTTAGAAAACGAGACCTCCACCTCTTCGGAGTCAGGCACACATGGGTTTGAGCCAAGCTCCTCCACTCACAGACCCCGACTTTGTCCTGTTTCTGACTTCCCTGAGCTTTGTTTTCTCCTCTGTCTAAGGGGAGCGATTAACACCTCCTAAGAGTCTTGTTTGTTTAGTTGGCTAACACAGGTGGTGATTAACGCGGAGTCCTGGGGCCTTCGGTTAAGGAGAGCTGTAATTAATACAATAGTCGGGGATACATCCATGTCTGCCTCTGTCCTGTATGTTTATTTTCACCGAGGTTTCTGTGGCATTTTTGGGTGCTCATTTCAAGCATCTTTTTGCTATTAGATTGAAAAACACAGCTTGTGAGTCATGGCCAGGTTTCTGTCTGGAAGGAGACTGGACTTGTTTTCCATGGATGCTTGGTCAGATTCAGATCCCCGTTGCTCTCTCCTTTAAAGGGGCTTTCATCTCTGCTAGTCTTTTTTTTTTTTTCAATTTAACTAATAAATTGATTTTTAGCCGTGATGAGCCTTTGTTGCTGTGCAAGCTTTTCTCTAGTTGTGGTGTCTCAGCTTCTTGTTGTGGTCACTTCTGTTGTCGTGGAGCACGGCCATCGCGCACGTGGGCTTCAGGGGTTACAGCCCCCGGCCTCTGGAGCACAAGCTCAGGAGTGTGGCTCACTGGCTTAGCTGCTCCGTGGCACGTGGGGTCTTCCTGGATCAGGAATCGGACTGGTGTCTCCTGCATTGGTCGTCGGGTTCTTCTCCACTGAGCCGCCAGGGAAGTCCTCATCCCTATAGCATGCAAATAGATGCTTCCAGAAACAGTCATTTTGCAGATTGTGCAGACCTTGCTGGCGGCATAGAATGTTCACCCCCCAGGCAGCCCTCCGCGGGTGTGACGCACTGCTTGTTGATACATGCAAGCCCTTGCACAGTGATGTTTAGTCAGAAATGTCCCCTGAGTGTACCTATCACCCCAGCTTTAACTGTTATATTTTGTCAACTTTCTCTCATTGTGTACTTCTCTGTGCAATATTGTGAGAGTTTTCAGCGTTTTATCACTTTATGGCATTATAGTGTCTCCCAGAGACTTGATTTGCTGCTACTGCTAAGTCGCTTCAGTCGTGTCCGACTCTGTGCGACCCCATAGACGGCAGCCCACCAGGCTCCCCTGTCCCTGGGATTCTCCAGGCAAGAACACTGGAGTGGGTTGCCATTTCCTTCTCCAATGCATGAAACTGAAACGTGAAAGTGAAGTTGCTCAGTCGTGTCTGACTCTTCGTGACCCCATGGACTGCAGCCTACCAGGCTCCTCCGTCCATGGGATTTTCTAGGCAAGAGTACTGGAGTGGGGTGCCATTGCCTTCTCCGCATATTGTATTTCCCTGCACAACACTGTGAGAGTTTTCAGCGTTTTATCACTTTATGGCATTCTAGTGTCCCCCAGAGACTCGATTCAGACAGACCTAATTATAAAAAAGTAGAAGAATGATCTTGCTGCTAAGGCTGTGATATTTTGCACACCTCTGACTGTAAGACACCAGTCACCAAGATACACATGCATCAGGTAACAGCCACCACCCTTACTTAGCTGTTCTGTGTATCAGGAGTCGCGCCAGGTGACTTTCCATACTTGCTTTGTTACCGTCTCAGAAGCCCGGCAGGATGGGCATCTCTGGTCTCTTGTCCAGAGAGCTGTGGCCGGAGCCCATCATGAGACCGATCCTCAGCTCCGCCTGGAGGGACCCGGGTTCCAGGTGTCTCTGTAGCTCTGCAACCTGGGCTGTGACAGGAAGTGGACTTGGAGATGCTGCTGAGACATTTCACTTTGTGCTCCCATCACTAAGAGGTCTGGTTTCTTATCCTATTTGAGTTCTGATGTCATCTGATATAAGTGCTTCAGTGTCTGTCTCAGTCACATCGGGCAGTGACCTTGCCTAGTGACCATCACTTTTCTTCTACTTTTTGTTTAAAAAGTGCTTTTCAGGGAGCATTGGAGTTTCAAGACCAGCAGACAGTAATGCAGGAGTGGACCGGCCCTGGGAAAGGCCGCTTCACTTTGGCATGAGCTCTGGGTTGTGTCTCCTGCTTACTTTTCTGACTTACTTCGGATGTTCAGACAGATGGCCAAGTCGAGGGGTGGGGAGTGGCAGCCAGTCATTGCCCATTGCGTGAGAGGTTACTGAAGGAGGGTAGGCAGCTCGACCTGGGTTCTCGGTGGGGGCGCAGGGCGGCCTAGAGACAGGTGAGGCTGTGGTGGAGTCTGGGCTCTGCCCTTGCTGTCTGGGGAAGCTGGCGGTTCCTTGTTTGGGTCTCAGATGTCACTCCGAATTGACGGCATGGTCATAACTTTCCTTCGAAAACATTCTAAGTGCCACGTGAAACAGTGGCATACAGGGGACTGAGCAGAACCCTGATGTCTGGTGTGTGTTTGAGGAGTATGGGTCCCCAGCCTCCCTTGCCTCTCCGCTCCTCCCACTGAGCACGCTGGCATGGTGTTTGCCGAGGTGGGCACAGGGACCCAACTGCATCCTCAGCCCTGGTGCAGCAGAGGTACCCTGCAAATATTTGTCGAGTGAATATGACCTCTAATTTGGTTGTTGCCATGGACTACGGGACAAAAATACAAAAAAACTGTACTGGAACAATGTGCTTGATTTGTCTTTTTTTTTTTTTTTTTTTTTAATGTATCACTGCTCCTTCAGCCTTAAGGAAGATGTTTACAGATACTTCTCTGTGTTTTTTTTTTCTCAGTGCCTGAAACAGTACGTGGAGCTCTTGATCAAAGAAGGATTAGAAACTGCGATTAGCTGTCCAGATGCTGCCTGCCCCAAACAGGGCCACCTGCAGGAGAATGAGGCATGTATGACTGGGGAAATCGGGGTGCACGTGTGGGGGCTCCCCAGTGAGTCTGGGGTCCCAGGCTCTGTCCAGGATGACCTGGCATTGTGTGCTAGCCCTCAGATGGTTAGACTCCTTTTTCTTCTGTTTCTTCCCTTAGATTGAGTGCATGGTGGCGGCTGAAATTATGCAAAGATACAAAAAGCTACAGTTCGAAAGAGGTAGGTGTCCCGGTGTCGCAGCCGCTTACAACTCCTGTGACTGAATCCGGTGTGTAAACTAGGGGGAGTGCTTCGGGTGGCTGCCACTCCGCATCATTTGGATGCAGTGCACGTGAAAACATTGATGTAAATTAGCCTTCTGAAGTTTGGCTGTCATTTGAGTTTTCTGCAGAGCTCACAGTTGAATGGCCTCTGTTGGGGGGGGGGGTCTAGTTGGTAGCAGGAAAGATCTGTGGAACAGCTTGCTTCTAGGGATCTGGGATTATGGGGGTGGTTTAAAGAAACCCTCATGGAGTATTATTCTCCAGCCAGGTTAAGGCCTAACAGTCTGAGGACTAATTCTTGGGCTGTCACAGAATTTAAAAGATAGGAATCCTTGGAAGGAAGTCTCGAGGTCGGACAGGGTGGAATGGTGATGGTCACCACCCTGACCATAGGTCTGTTGCCCACATTGTCTACTGCATGCCGACGGGGCCAGTGGGTGCTGGGGTCTTGTCTCACTAAGCCTCACAGCAGCCCAGCAGGGTCGCCTGTTAGTTGACACCCGCAGAGGCTAACTAATGTGCCCTGGTTTCCGTCTCTGGTGGGTGGAAGGGCATGGACCAGGGCCCCCCATCGTCCCTGCAAGGTCCCACCCTCTCCTCCGGGCTGCAGCCAGGCAGCTCCAGTGTGAAGGCACATTGATTGTCTGGGATGGATCTTTGTCTTTGCCGTCTGAAATATGCCATGTTCACGTGTGTGTGTGTTAGTTGCTCATTTATGTCCGACTCTTTGTGACCCCACGGACTGTAGCCCTCCAGGCTCCTCTGTCCATGAGATTCTCCAGGCAAGAATACTGGAGTGGGTCGCCATTCCCTTCTCCAGGGGATCTTCCCGACCGAGGCATTGAACCCAGGTCTTCCACATTGTAGGCAGATTCTTTTTGTCTGAGCCACCAGGGAAGCCCCATGCCGGATTCATAAGATGGCATTATTCTATGGATTTTGTTTGACCTTGTGTTCATATCTCTTCTGGACCTTGGGCTCATCTGGAAAGAAGCAGAATAACAGACATGTGTAGACAATATTCTGTATGTGACTTTATTGTGAAGATGCTGTATCTGGATTCTGTAATTTCCCGGTGGGTTATTGAGCAACTGCTGTCTGCTCCCCACTCTTCCTGGACGGGTTCTTAGTGGTCTCCTGAATCGGGTGTTCATGAGAGATGAGCACAACCCTGGGCTTCATGTTTACAGGAAAACACTGTCAGGATAGGAATGGAATGCGGAATAGACCAGAGCAGTGTGTCCAGAGACTCCTCGTTTAGCTGAATGTGGAAAGTTTTTTCTCCTTTTTTTTTTTTTTTTAAGATATGCTAAAGATAGCTGCATTTCCTCTTGAGACTCACTTTTCAAGACAAAAAAAAAAAAAAAAAAGGTAATGTGTGGCCAACCTAAAAAATATCGTACAGGAGTTCTGATAATGTTGAAACTTGTTTTCAAGAGCTTATTTATTGAAATGCCATATATTCTTTGGTTTGGGGCAGTTTATAGCTTAAATATATGGCCATGTGACACAAAATTTGGTATGTAGAGCTATAAATTTGATTAATTTTGATTCCTGAGGCTGTGAGCCTCTTCTGAAAACATTTTCCAGAGGGAATCTTGACAGAAACTGGCAGTTATTTGGGTTAGAAGAAAATGAACTTTCTATGACATTGAATTTTAAAATGCAGCTGGGTAAATGTTCCTACCTAATAATTTTAACTGTTGTTATTTCTTCTGTACTTTGGCTTAGTCAAAGAAGATTTTTTTTTCTTTTGCATAGTAATGAACCAAACTTGACTTAGGTTAAAAAAATATCTCTCAAAACTATCACTTTAGAATATTTTGCTAGTGTTGTGTTCAAAGCACCAAAAAAATAAAAAAAGGACTCAGACTTAATAGGAGCAGAGACCTGTCTGAATGGAATATGAAAATGTTAGACCTGAAACACGGCTATTAATTATAGCCAGTCACTGAGTCATAGCCAGCACTGGTCATAGCAAACACCCTCTTCCAACAACATAAGAGAAGACTCTACACATGGACATCACCAGATGGTCAACACCGAAATCAAACTGATTATATTCTTTGCAGCCAAAGATGGAGAAGCTCTACACAGTCAGCAAAAACAAGACCGGGAGCTGATTGTGGCTCAGATCATGAACTCCTTATTGCCAAATTCAACTTAAATTGAAGAAAGTAGGGAAAACCACTAGACCATTCAGGTATGACCTGAATCAAATCCCTTACAATTATACAGTGGAAGTGAGAATAGATTCAAGGGATTAGATCTGATCGAGTGCCTGAAGATCTATGGACGGAGCCTTGTGACATTGTACAGGAGACAGGGATCAAGACCATCCCCAAGAAAAAGAAATGCAAAAGGCAAAATGGTTGTCTGAGGAGGCCTTACAAATAGCTGTGAAAAGAAGAGAAGCGAAAGACAAAGGAGAAATGGAAAGAGATACCCATCTGAATGCAGAGTTCCAAAGAATAGCAAGGAGAGATGAGAAAGCCTTCCTCAGTGATCAGTGCAAAGAAATAGAGGAAAGCAATAGAATGGGAAAGACTAGCGATCTCTTCAAGAAAATTAGAGATAGCAAGGGAAAATTTCATACAAAGATGGGCACAGTAAAGGACAGAAATGATATGGACCTAACAGAAGCAGAAGGTATAAAGAAGAGGTGGCAAGAATACACAGAAGAACTATACAAAAAAGATCTTCATGACCCAGATAACCATGATGGTNAACTTAAATTGAAGAAAGTAGGGAAAACCACTAGACCATTCAGGTATGACCTGAATCAAATCCCTTACAATTATACAGTGGAAGTGAGAATAGATTCAAGGGATTAGATCTGATCGAGTGCCTGAAGATCTATGGACGGAGCCTTGTGACATTGTACAGGAGACAGGGATCAAGACCATCCCCAAGAAAAAGAAATGCAAAAGGCAAAATGGTTGTCTGAGGAGGCCTTACAAATAGCTGTGAAAAGAAGAGAAGCGAAAGACAAAGGAGAAATGGAAAGAGATACCCATCTGAATGCAGAGTTCCAAAGAATAGCAAGGAGAGATGAGAAAGCCTTCCTCAGTGATCAGTGCAAAGAAATAGAGGAAAGCAATAGAATGGGAAAGACTAGCGATCTCTTCAAGAAAATTAGAGATAGCAAGGGAAAATTTCATACAAAGATGGGCACAGTAAAGGACAGAAATGATATGGACCTAACAGAAGCAGAAGGTATAAAGAAGAGGTGGCAAGAATACACAGAAGAACTATACAAAAAAGATCTTCATGACCCAGATAACCATGATGGTGTGATCACTCACCTACAGGTAGACATCCTGGAATGTGAAGTCAAGTGGGCCTTAGAAAGCATCACTATGAACAAAGCTAGTGGGCTGTTGAGCTATTTCAGATCCTCAAGGATGATGCTGTGAAAGTGCTGCACTCAATATGCCAGCAAATTGGAAAACTCAGCAGTGGCCACAGGACTGGAAAATATCACTTTCCATTCCAATCCCAAAGAAAGGCAATGCCAAGGAATGCTCAAACTACCATACAATTGCACTCACCTCACACACTAGCAATATAATGCTCATAAATAGCCACGCTAGGCTTCAACACTATGAGAACTATGAACTGTAGCGCACCAGGCTCCTCCCTCCATGGGATTCTCCAGGCAAGAGTACTGGAGTGGGTTGCCATTTCCTTCTCCAGGGGATATTCCTGACCCAGGGATCGAATCCAGGTCTCCTGCATTCCAGGCAGACGCTTTAACCTCTGAGCCACCAGGGAAGCCCTTCGAAGTCACCTTCAAATGAGGATAGTGACTGGTGGAAAAGTGACAGTCTACACCATCTTCTGACAACGTTTAGTTACTAAAAAGCGCTATGGTCACAGTTCCAATACTCTCCATTTGCACGTCTCATATCAGAGCCTTATTTTAACCTGAGCGCCCCCACTCTTCTAGCCAGGGTCCTTGGGGAGCAGGACGCTGGGAGGGAGATTCTGGGAGGAGGTCTCCTGTGAACACTTTGTCTGCCAGCTGTAAGACCTCCACAGCTGGGAGCTACAGGCTTCCCGGGAAGGTCATGCCCCATGGCGTTACACACGAGTTCCTTTTTGGACATTGGCCGGGCCATGCTGCGCTGTTTGCTTACATTTCCGGGTCAGTGGGAACTGGAGCAGTATGAGAAGGAATGGAGGACCCACTGCCCTGCACAGCGTGTTTCTAAGAAAGAAGAACACCTTTTACAAGAGCCTTGGGCTTTTTGATGAGTATGGCTGTTAGGGACTTAGTTTATTTCTATTTATGTATCTATCTTGGGGAGAGGGGAACTAAGATTTGTTTCTTCATCTTGTGCCAGAAAATATACTTCTTGCTTTATTTGAAAATATATTAGGTATAAATATGTGCATGTATACATACTAGATACAATGTGTATAATATAACATGTTGGCTATAATGTATCTAATGCATAGTATATGGATTGATAGTATATATATGGTATATATACTATATATAAATATATAGATATGATAGATAAATAGGCAGACAAGCAGACAGACATCGCTGTTTGCATAAATACATCCTGGAAAGAAACGCTGTGCTGGTGGCCAGTGTGGATCTTCCCGTTGGTTGCATCCCGTCTTGCACACCCAGCGGGCAGACTCCAGCAGCAGAGGGATCTTGTAGAATTTTAATAGACATCCGAGAGCAGAGCCAGGCTGTGCTCTTGGGGTAGGGAGTGCCAGCAGCACTGAGGGAAGGGGTCTCTGAGCTGGTAGCTCAGTGGGGCGGGTGTTTGCCCTCCGTTTGCCGCAGGGAGTCTCTCTCGTGGGGATGGGCAGTGCCCTCTCACAGCTCCAAGAGGACACAAGTCACACGGTGCAAGTAGTTACCATGGAAACACTAACGAGGTCTCCTCTGCTGCGCACCGCATCCTGTAATCAGGGCTACTTGTGCGGCGCTGAGAGGAGTGACCGGGAGATGCCGCCCAACGGTGAGAGGCAGGAAGAGACCTTGGGAAAGCCGGTCGCCTCCTCGTGGCACAGGCTGCTGAGAGCAGGAAGGGGGCGCCGTGGAGACTGGAAGGACCTGAACTGGGCAGTGGTGTCCCCTGCACTGAGCACTCTGTCAAGCCAGCCAGGAAGCCAACCCAGTGGAGGGTGTAGCTTATCTGCACGCGACCTGCCGGCTTTGCAGACTGAGCGCCCACCTCCTGCAACGCCGTCCTTGGGGGGGGCTGTGCCTGTGGGGGGTCCTGTGATGTAGGTGGGGCAGGTTCAGGCTCACTCAGCCCGGAGCCAGAACTGGTGGTAGAGAAATCCAGATGGGGGCAGGGGAGGGCCGCCAGGTAAAAGGCACAGCACTCTGGGGGGGCAGCCTTTGGCGTTTCCTCCCCTCTCCCCCCTGTGCCCCAGGGCACCGTTCATCCCTCCATCCTTCTTTCTCCTGCCCTCTCAGCCCAGGAACCCGCAGACCGCTGGCCCCACACGCGTGCATTTTCCCCACAAAACCACCTCCTCGGATCTGGCAGCCAGAAACAGTCTTACAAAAGCAAACACTCTCAGCTCATGACAAGACCTTGTTTTACACATTCATTCACCACTGAGGCCTCAGGAAGATTTTACCTTATTAACATAAACATCGATGAGAAAGTATCACATTTTCCTGGATGCCAGAGTTCCTTTGTATTAGCAAGTCTTCTAAACCTTCTGCTGGACCTACCGGTTTGATAGTTTTTGTACTGTTGATTGTGTTCAGTCGCTTTAGTTGTATCCAACTCTTTGTGACCCTAGGGACCATAGCCCACCAGGCTCCTCTGTCCATGGGATTCTTCAGTCAAGAATATTGGAGTGGGTTGCCATGCCCTCCTCTGGGGGCTCTTCCTGACTCAGGGATCAAACATGCATCTGCCTGTATCTCCTGCATTGCAGGCAGATTTTTTACCCACTGAGCCATCTGGGAAGCCCCTAGGTGCTATTGATTAATTCACCTTTTTAAAATAGGAGTTAGCCAACCATGGCTGGTGGGCCAATCTGCCTGGCCCCTGGCTTGGCATTGCAAATAAAGTTTTATTGAAACTCTCCTTTACCAATCAACACAGCTGCCTTTGTACTTCCAAAATAGAGCTGAGTAGTTGGATGGAGATCTCGTGGCCCTTAAAGACTGAAATACTCACCATCAGAATTAGATGATAAGGTGGTTTTCAGTCTGTTGGTACCCGACAGGAACTTGAGGGCTGAATCTGGCTTCCAGTTCAGGGAACGTGGCAAACACAATCCTGTTGAGGGGCAGCCCAGTCCACCTGCAGCCCGTGACGGCCGCAGCCTGCTGGGGGTCCCAATGTCTACACATACCGGCCCATTCCAGCACTGGTCAGTCACATGGCCGAGAAGAGCCTTTCATTGCTTCTAGGTCCACAGCGAAATACAGTCCGTTCCTTCTCAAGAGTGACCCTGGGAACAGCTTGCAAATCAGTGGCCGACTTGGAGGCCTTTGCAAACACCCTGTAATCCTTTGGCCTCCTTGCCTTTTGGCCTGGCATCAGCATCCGTGTGGGTTCCGGTTGGGTGCTCCCTCCCGCCGCCCAGCACTGAGAGTCCATTCACACTGGACAGAGGGCCCAGGGGACCCATCATCAAGCTCACTGTGGCGGTGGGGGGCAGCTCAGGACCCTTTATTTAAAGAAACGTGAGATGTGGAGGCAGATGTGAAGGCATGTGAGTGTCACGGGGTCCTGTTTTTCAAAATCAGCTTTGTCACTACTTTCATTAAATCAGGCTCCACTTCAGAGGGAAAACTGGCTGTCAAAGAATGAATTTCACACAGTTCTTAGCTCAAGGCTTTGATGTGAATTTGGGATGGAAACCATTGTAGGCGGATAGGCCCTTTGATGAGAAGAAGAGCCAGCCATCTCCTTTTCATCTTATCCTTCCATCCTTACCCAACATTTTGGGGTGCCCACAGCACACCCCATCCAAGGCTGTGAGCCTTCAGACGGGTTGCTGTGGCAACACCGTGTTTCAGGGCAGGCAGGTAGGGGCAGGAGGCACTGGCTGGACCGTGGGGTTTCCAGGATGGGGCTCTGGAGGCTTGAGGACTCTGGGCGTACTTGGGGGTTTGCTCTCCCCCCACGCAAGTGGGCTGGGGAGTGAGGAGTGGCTGGAGGGAGGAGGGGCCTCCAGGTGGGTCCCAGATCCTAAAGGGCATGTTATGTCTGACCTTGATTTTCTTTTCTCCCTTAAATACGAGAAGCTGTGTGCTGACGTGTCCGTCTGTCCTAAGCCCCGCCAGTTCCCTGGTCCTGCAGACTTTGACTTGCCCGTTTTTTCTCTTTGTGTCAGAGGTGCTCCTGGACCCCTGTCGGACTTGGTGCCCAGCGTCTACGTGCCAGGCTGTGTGCCAGCTCCAGGAGATGGGGCTGCACACCCCCCAGCTGGTCCAGTGCAAAGCCTGTGACACGGAGTTCTGCTCTGCCTGCAAAGCCAGCTGGCACCCCGGCCAGGGTTGCCCGGAGACCATGCCCATCACCTTCCTTCCCGGGGAGACCAGGTACCTTCCAGCGTGTCTTTCTGGTCACCTGGTACTAATGAATGAAACAGAACCTGTTAAACTGGTGCGCGCCTTACAGTGCAGGAGTCTCAAGCTTAGGAAGACCCCAAGGCCATAATCGTTTGGTGGTGGTGGTGGTTTAGTCACTGTGTCTAACTCTTTTGCGACCCTGTGGACTGTATTCTGCCAGGCTCTTCTGCCCATGGCATTTCCCAGGTAAGAATCCCGGAGTGGGTTGCCATTTCCTTTTTCAGGGGATCGTCCCGACCCAGGGATCAAACCTACGTCTCCTGCATTGCAGGTGGTCTCCTATGTTGCAGGCAGATGCTTTACTGCTACGCCACCAGGGAAACCTGTGTAGTTGTAAGCTCACTGGTCCTCAGATAACCATGTAAAGTGATGACGTATTTAACCCTTACAGTCACTATGATGCTTGTGGAAGGTCCTGCAGTCAGAATGCATTCAAAATGCCAGAACTTGCTCTCAATTGCAGTGAATCTCTACTCATAAATGCTTTAGGTTCTGCACAATCTGCTCAGTTCTGTGGAGAATCACATTCCCCTTGGTAAATGCCGTGAGTTCATAACAATATAGCAAATTCACCCCATAATCGGTGAATTTGAACCACTTCTTCAGATGACTCTGTGCATTTTCAGCAGACATAAAATTTAATAGCATGGGCTGGGCATCCTTCTACAGTTAAACCTAGAAAGTAGGTTGTCATTTTGTGAGCAGCATAGAACCCTTGGTGCCACTTACTGGGCACTTCACACAGGCTTGCTCTGCCCAGTGCCCTTCTTGCATAATCCTGGCTGCCAAACTCACACTAACCAGAAGCTGGGGCTCAGAGAGGTTGCCACCCAGCCCGTGTGCAGAAGAGCTGCACTTGAACTCAGCCTTCAGTCCGTCCATGCTCACCCCCGTAGCCTGCCCAGACCTTTCAGGAAAACGATTTTGTACAGACACCAAGTAGATGTAAGTAAATGATTAGCATGTGTGTGTTTTTAACATTTTTTTTCCTTGATAATAACAAAGAGCATACTATGTATTATTAACCTTTTGGAAAGTATATGAATATGAATAAGGACATAAAATTAAACCTCCCTTCTAAGCCTCTGCCCTGTTTTCTTTGGTTTGTCTGTACACATCTAAATTTAGATCTGTGCTGACATTGCTCATTTTTTTCCCCCATAGTTGCTGATTCAGTTTTTCCTTTTTTTTTTTGATGATTATTTTCTAGAGTTTGAGATGCTTTGGTTTTGACTTATTTCACTTAATAGCAAGTGACCTCATAACAACCCACTCCAGTATTCTTGTTTGGGAAATCCCGTGGACAGAGGGCCCTGGTGGTTGACAGTCCCTGGGGTCTTAGAGGGTCGGACACGACTGAGCACACCCAACCTCAGGCCCTAGCTAGTTGAGCTCATGATTCCGAGTGACCCCTGCTGGCAGGTCACCCCGCAGCCTCCGAGCACAGCCTGACAGGGTCTCTCCTGCTTCAGCTCTGCTTTCAAGCTGGACGAGGACGACGCGCCCATCAAGCGCTGCCCCAAGTGCAAGGTCTACATCGAGCGGGACGAAGGCTGTGCCCAGATGATGTGTAAGAACTGCAAACACGCCTTCTGTTGGTACTGCCTCGAGTCCCTGGATGTGAGTACCAGTTGGGTGGCGGGGCGCTTCACCGGGCAGGCTGAGCAGGAGGCGTGGCCCAGCCGCTCCATGGCGACTAAGGGGGCGCTCCTGGGCCATGGAAGTCGCGCCGCCAGGGGCCGCTCCTGGGCCATGGAACTCGCGCCGCCAGGGGGGCGCTCCTGGGCCATAGAAGTCACGCCGCCAGGTGCTTATTCTGTGCCTGTGAAAATACAAGCTCATGAAATGCAGTGGTGTCAGAAGACGGCAATTGGTGCAGGAGCTCCAAGAGCGCAGGGCGGGCTTTAGCCTGCATTTTCAAGGAGTGGGTAGATCTCAGCATCTTAGGTTTCTGACTGTGGGGCTGTCTTAGCTCAGGCTTGAAACAGAATCATCCCCGCCACTAGGGAGCTGAAACTGGTTGCTGATCTCTTGGTTGTGGGGGCTGGACATCTGAGTGCCGGCGGGCTTGGGTTTGGGACTGTCTTCCTGGCGTGCAGGTGGCTGCCTTCTTGCCGTGGGCTCACCTGGCAGAGAGAGGACCCTCTGGACCCTTTCCTGTTCCTCCAAGGACAGGAATTCCATCATGGGGGCTGCAGCCTCGTGACCTCATCTGAACCTGATCACCTCCCAGAGGCCCCGCTTCCAAATCCCATCACACTGGGCATCAGGGCTTCCCCATAGGAGCTTTGGGTAGGGGGGAACACAAGCATTCCATCGCAGGGACCATTCCCGGACGAGCTCGGATGAGAGGCCCGAAGATGGGAGGGACAGAGCAGTTGCTTCAGTGACAGCCATGTCACCTGCAGGGCCAAGGAACATACGGACCCTCTGCCGTCTGGCCTCAGACAGCCACCTTCTCCCAGATGTACCTTGTGCTGTCTGTTTCACAGGGAGATCCTGTCAGGGGTGCTAGGCCTGCCCCATCTCAAGTCCCTGCCTTTTCTGGAGCTCCCAGGCCTAAGGCAGACCATACTTTTTTCCAGTTTCCTGTTCACTTTCTCATCTGTATCAGGAGTGGGCATCTTGCCAACATGATGACATCATGACTCCAATTTTATAAGAGTTTATTTGTACATCTGTTTCTACAGTGTGTTAGTGGCTTAGTCATGTCCGACTCTTTGTGGCCGCATGGACTATGGCTTCTGGAGAATGGGAAAGTGCAGTGGAAAAGGGATATTTAGAATGATATCTGAAGCATTACCAAGTCCTCATGGTCTTCAAAGTCTATATGTATATGGTTTCTCTATGTATATATATAGACATAGAGAACATATATATGGTTTTTCTCTATATATATAATATATATATATGGGGCTCCCCTAATGGCTCAGTTGTGGAGAATCTGCCTGCAATGCAGAACTGGGTTCGATCCCTGGGACAGGAAGATCCCCTGGAGAAGGGAATGGACTCTTCCCTGGAGAATTCCATGGACAGAGGAGCCTGAAAGGCTTATAGTCCATGGGGTTGCAAAGAGCCAGACATGACTTAGCGACTAACACTTTTCAGTCTATACATAGACTTTCCGTATATCGGAAAGATCCTGGAGGAAGACATGGCAACCAACCCCAGTATTCTAGCCTGGAAAATCCTATGGACAAAGGAGCCTGGCAGGCTACAGTCCAAGGCATTACAAAGAGTCAGACACAACTGAAGTGACTTAGCACGTAGTCTTCTATATTATATAATTCTATTTATCATACATAGTCTCTCTATATTATATAAATATATGATATATAATTTTACACTTCACTGTATTTTTTTTTGAAAACTGATCATTAATTTATATTATATTATCTACTGTCTATCCTGCAATTTCCCATTCCTTATCAACTTTTCCTAAAAGGGAAAGGAAGTGAAACACCGGTTTTAACTACACGTTATCAAACCTCTCAGTGGATTCTGGGGGGAAGTATTAGATGTGGACAGACACAGAGCCTGACTTGCAGAGAGACCATAGCTTTGCTGTGACCTCTCCTGCGACCTTGACATCCCCTCGACATGTCTCCTTTGAGCCCAAGCTTGTTTGCTCTCTGCTCTAGTCTCTGGAGAGACACCCTGTCTGTCCGTCCGTGTGTCTGTCTGACTCAGTTCTAAAACACACTTCCTGCCAGCAAGAGACCCCATTGTGTCCAGGCTCCCAGGGACCAAGGCAGCAATTTCCTCCCTGAAAGCCGGCATCCTTGGGGCCAGGAGTGTCCTGTTTTTCTCTGTAGAGGAGCAGCTGCTGCCTAGTGACCCTGTGGCCACAGAAAGCAGACCCTGGAGGACAGGGCATCTGCTCTGGGACGTTCAGTCAAGGACAGTAGCCGTGACTACTGTAGCCATGAAAGTAAGTGTGTGAACCAGGTCTGGAAGCAACAGTGCATCCGGAGTGGAGATGGAGCTGGTAGGTCTCCCATCTCTCCCGGGGAATTTTCCTTCCCTGCACCAGCTCCTGAGCACCCCTGTGCCTCACAGTTGCCCCTCATCTTCTGGCGCTGCCTTCCACCTTGGTCCTCACCCGCCCACCCAGCTGGGCCCGGCCCCCAGTCCTCAAAGGGGAGGCCCTGGACCACACCCGCTCATCTGCTGCACCGCTGGCCCCACAGTCACTACTTACAGTCGGGGGACCCACTCGCTCTCTTTCTTTAGGGGCGAGTGAATAGTTACTATGTATGAGGTGATGGTCATATGCAGCCTCTGTGCTTTGCTCTGCATACCGGTTACTTCATCCAGCCATCCCCAACCTTTTTGGCTCCAGGGACCAGTTTCGTAGAAGATAGTTTTTCCATGCACTGTGGTGGGAGGGTGGATGCTTTGAGGATGATTCAAGGGCATGACATTTATCGTGCCTTTTAGGATTATTGCATCAGCTCCCCCTTAGATCATCAGGCATCAGATTCTGACGTGAGAGGTAGAATGATTATTTCCTGTTTTTAAGAAGCCCACGAAGGTTAGGGATCTTTTCCCAAAGCCCCAAAGGAGTGAGGAACAGACCCAGCGTGCATTCTCAGGTCTTTCAGACTCCAGACTCCACCACATGGGTTAGACCAGCCTCCGTCAGGCAGACCCGACTCAGAGTGGGACAGGAAGTCTCAGGCCTTCCGTGGTGGGGCTGCTCTGAGTTCGTTCATTCATCTCTGAGCATCTGGCTGCCTGAGCTCTGGCCAGCTCCATTGTTTCTGTATCCACCCAGGAGCCTGATGGGGCTCCTCTGAACAATGTGAAGGAAATGTCCACGCTCACCGTCCACCTGGGTTCCTGGCAGGCCCCGTGGTGGTTATTCCCCAGGCCTTCATTCAGGAACTTAAGGTCACAATTAAATCACTGTTACATTGTGAAAGCATCTTCCAGCACTTTGTCAGGGAGAAACCTTTCGTTTTGTTCAGGAAACGTGCGTGCCGTGTCAACAGCTCCGCTCTGCATGAAGGCGGGGGGGGGGGGGGGGGGGCCCCGCCGGCGCC